>JAJJMC010009962.1:10000-40479 GCA_023531435.1 Papaver californicum | reverse complement strand
TTTTTTGGCTTTTATGAAGTATCTTTCTTTGCTACAGCTAATAAAAATCGTTGCTTTGTACGATACATATGTAGAAAGCCTATCCTCTAGTATTTACTAGCGTATTTTATCTTTCTTTCCCTCTTTCTATAGTGGAGATAGTCGCACGTAATGACAGATCACGGCCATATTATTAAAAGCTTGTGGTAAGAATGGATTTCGTTCTAGTGCCCGGAAATAATATTCCAAAGCTTTTGTATGTTCTCCGTTACTTGTGTGGATAAGGCCTATGTTATACAGTATATAACTTCGATCATAGGGATCAATTTCTAGTCTCATAGCTTCATAATAATTCTGTAAAGCTTCCGCATAATTTCCTTCGGATTGAGCTGACATCCGTTACGGTCGTTCATTCTATTCAAAGAATCCCCGTTTCAGAACCGTACGTGAGATTTTCATCTCATACGGCTCCTCCCTTCTGTGCATAATGAATGATAATAATCCATGGAACCAAAAGAATATTGAAATATTCTCATTATGAACTGACAGGGACTAGTGTTTTTACAAGAAATCTCTAGCCAGCCTTCCTGCAAGAGGTCTTTTCTTAACACTAATCGTGTTGTTGCTAGATAGAAAAGGTTACTCCAACAATTTCTTTGTCCTCAACGCCCCCTATTTCCAGGAATTAGTCACTTCAACAGTCTTTGATGGTTATATAGGTATCCAAAGTACAAACGAGATGGATGTTTGTTGTCCCAACCATTCTTGTTAGTTCCGATCCCGATAAGGAAAGGGATAATTTATAACAAAGTTTTTTTTGTTGATTCCTAGGTGTAGTGCTTCTTCCCCTATGCCGCCTATTGGTACTGATGGAGTAGGATGGACCTCTAATACAGAAGAACCTATAGGTGTAACCTTTCGTTCAATACTAGATTAGAAAATTGAAGTATCTGAGGCTGCATCAATCGGGGATACACAATAGAAGGAATTGTTCTATTTCCAAACTTCACCTTCAAGAAGCGTAGATTTTTTGCAGATTTATTTCAATAAACGCCTTTCGTTTTATACCGAATCCAACCCTGCGTGCCTTTACTCGTAAGACGGAGAACACTAAATAGAATCAAATCACACCATCTCTATAATAGGTAAATGCCTCTTTTTCTCCGGAAGTTGTCGGAATTATGCGTAATAAGATATTGGCCACAATTGAAGAGGTCTTATCAATAAAATTTCCATTTATCCGTGATCTAGGCATAGTTCGCAATCCATTCTATAATTCTTCTCATTACCTCGCATGGGAAAAGAATCCCACAAACAAAGGAATTGTACAGGACGAAATAACATAAAAAAAGACTCGTTCTAAACATTCAATTAATATTTCCTACAGATTATGATTCAAAGAAGGAAAAAGAATAGAATAATAATTCTATGACCAAAATCCCATCCATTTTCATATTTCGAATTGTTATAATCGGTTAGTCGTACCTATATTGCAAAAATAAATATGAATGGCTCGCTATTCACCCGATTTCTGGGTCATAATCATAAAATTTTGTAGGAGAGATGGCCGAGTGGTTGAAGGCGTAGCATTGGAACTGCTATGTAGGCTTTTGTTTACCGAGGGTTCGAATCCCTCTCTTTCCTTATCTTTGCCTAATTCAAGAGCGTTATTGACCACAATGGATCAAATAACAAGGAATAGGATTATTCCACGAGGTAGACCTTTCTTTGAAATGAATTCTATATTCCTAATTGGGGTGGTACGAAAAATACTGATTAAAGGGTCGCCAAGACATAAAAAAATCCCCGCGGATCCATTTATGATACATGAATGGGAAAAATATCCGGATCAAACCCCTTAGCTTCGGTCAATTTACTTCGGCGAAAAGGGGGAAAAATTCTCCGAATCCTTGCCTTGCTATTTGAGTTAGGTTCAAGTCTGACGGGAATAATATTCTACGACTAGCAACTCGTTTATTTTCAAGCCGACCCACTTACTATCTATTATTTGATTGACTAACCCTTTATATTGGGATGAGTGAAGAGTCAAATGTTTTGGCAATTCTTCATGGGAGGATGAATCAAGATAATTTTGAATCAGAGCTTTGGATTTTTGTTCATCCCTCGTCGTAATAATATCTCGGGGTTTGCAGCGATAACTTGGTATATCTACTATATGGCCATTAACTAAAATATGTCTATGGTTAACTAATTGCCGAGCTCCAGGAATGGTCGAAGCCATACCCAATCGAAAAAGTATGTTATCCAAACGCATTTCAAGTAATTGTAGTAAAACCTGACCAGTTGACCCTTTGGCTTTTCCGGCGATACGAACATATTTAAGTAATTGTCGCTCTGTCAGACCATAATGAAACCGCAATTTTTGTTTTTCTTCTAGACGAATACGATATTGAGACTTTTTCCCAGAACGCGATTGATTTCTAAGATCATTTCCGGCTTTAGGCCGTTTACTAGTTAGTCCCGGTAAAGCCCCCAGACGGCGTATTTTTTTGAAACGAGGCCCTCGGTAACGAGACATAAAAACTCCTTTTTTATTTACAGAATAAACCTAAATTAAGACTGAACTAAACGATAAACGAAAAAAATATACTGAAGTTAAGTACTGTACTACAAAGAAGAATGAGATGAATTGTATCAATATTCAGACTCTTTTGTATATATAGCAAGGTAAGGAGACTTTGTCCTAATTTGTTCTGTAGAGATCTAACCAACCGCTCGAATCCGTTTTTTATTCATAGTTGGAAGTTCTTACGACATAATAGATCCACTATTTTTGAGAAAAGGAAAAAAGTATTTTCAATATACCTTGAGTTCAACCAGACATTATTAATCATGTAATAAAGTATAAAATGGAACAAAGAGAGAAAAGCCGGCTATCGGAATCGAACCGATGACCATCGCATTACAAATGCGATGCTCTAACCTCTGAGCTAAGCGGGCTCACATAACAGAAATTGTGTTGTGCATAGGAATTCAGTCAACTACTTAGCTCTTAGCTATTCAAAATCGATAATGAATATGAATAGAGAAAAAATGAATACTGAATAGAATGGTATTCTATAACAATATAATATAACATAAGAATTAATATAACGATAAATAGAGTGATATATGATATCAAAATTTTCAATGGGAAGAAATTCTACATTTTTTCTTTTCCATAATTCTCTTTTATATTTATAATTTATATGAATATGATTATCAATATCTTAATTCTAAATTATTAGAAATTAAGAAAAATATGGCATTCTAAAAAAAGAATCGAACGTTCAAGTATTTAAAATCGGGCGGGAAAAGTGAGAGGAAGAGAGGAATATATATGTGATATATATCCATCCATATTGAATTGCGGATACATCAATGATAGAATCATTTCTGATTAAACCAAATGTAGGTCCTTCAATAGAGAAAAAGGGGTAGATAAAAAAGAAATCAAAGAGGAGTAAAGAGAGAAACCTTTTAGATAGATAAGCTGTATCTAATGAATTCAACGGTTAACGGTTCCAGCATGAACGAAAAAAAGAAAGGGATGGCATCCCGGCCAGATCTTCGGCTCAAACTAAAAAGGGGATATGGCGAAATCGGTAGACGCTACGGACTTGATTGGATTGAGCCTTGGTATGGAAACCTACTAAGTGATAACTTTCAAATTCAGAGAAACCCTGGAATTAAAAATGGGCAATCCTGAGCCAAATCCTGTTTTCAGAAAATAAATTAAGGGGTTTCTGAAAGCGAGAATAAAAAAAGGATAGGTGCAGAGACTCAATGGAAGCTGTTCTAATGAATGGAGTTGACTGCGTTGGTAGAGGAATCCTTCTATTCAATTTGAATTTAAACTCCATAAAGAATGGGGGATAAACCTATATACGAGACGTACGTATACGTACTGAAATATCAAAGATTCTATGAATGCCGCCCTAAAATTTTTTTTACATAAAAAAAAAGGAATCATTTTTGTGAATCTATTCCAAGTTGAAGGAAGAATCGAATATTCAGTGATCAAACCACTCACTCCATAGTCTGATATATCTTTTGACGAACTGATTAATCGGACGAGAATAAAGATAGAGTCCCGTTCTACATGTCAATATCAATACAGACAACAATGAAATTTATAGTAAGAGGAAAATCCGTCGACTTTATAAATCGTGAGGGTTCAAGTCCCTCTATCCCCACAAAAAGGCCCGTTTTACTCCCTAACTGTTTATTTATACTTCTACTCTTTTTTCTTTTCGGCAGCGCCCGAAAATTAGCTATATTTATCATTCACTGTACTATTTCACAAAAGGATCGGAGCAGAAAAGCCTCTCTCGTATCACAAGTCTTGTGGTATATATGTACAAAAGAAAATCTATGATCAAGGAATCCCCGTTTGAATCATTCACAGTTCACAGCATTATTTTCAACTTCAAAAGTTTTCTTTTTTGAAAATTCCGGAAATTCCAGGGCCTGGGTAAGATTTTGTAATGCTTTTTGATTCTCTTGAATTGACATATACCCAAGCCCTCTAGTAGGATGGGGATGGTGCCTCAAGAAGGGTTGGGATAGCTCAGTTGGTAGAGCAGAGGACTGAAAATCCTCGTGTCACCAGTTCAAATCTGGTTCCTGACATTGAGTATCTACTGTTAAGTTCCTGACATTGAGCATCCATTATTAACCCACAGGTTAATAATAGATACTCATACAAATTCGATACGAATCAGCATACATACATGCTATCGTCCGAATGTCTAGAGAGAGAAAATCCTACCCTTTTTCTTAAAGTCTGTATAAAAAAAGAAATAGAATATCTTCCAAATTTGGGAATCTCAATGAGGACCCATTTTTTTTGCGCATCCATATATCCATATATAGGAAAAAGAGTTCGATTACTCTGTTTGCTCTAGAAGAGACTGTAAAAAAATTCCTTGAATATCTCGCGGCGTAAAAAGAAAATTAGGTTCGTATCATTCAATGAGCATCTTGTATTTCATAGAATTTTGGAGCAATATAATCCTTACGTAAGGGCCATCCTATCCAACTTTCAGGCATCAAAATACGTTTCAGGCGTGGATGATTATCATAAGAGATTCCCAACATATCATAAGATTCCCGTTCTTGGAAATCCGCACTTTTCCAAATCCAAAAAACAGACGGAATTCTGGGATTTATCCTTGGGGCAAATACTTTAATGCATACCTCCTCTGGCTGATCCACACCATACTCTATTCTCGTAAGATGATACACACTAGCTAAGAGTCCGCCCGGTGCTACATCATAGGCACACTGAGAGCGTAGATAATTGTAACCATATACATATGAAATGACAGCAATGGAATGCCAATCCTCGGGCTTTATTTGTAAAGTTTCGACTCCTTGGTAATCGAAGCCTAAAGATCTATGAACTAACCCATGCTTGACTAGCCAAGCAGACAAACGACCCTGCATTTTTTTAATCTCTCCCGGATTTTCATTTGTATAAGTAGTTCACGTTTACGACGAAATTTTTGAAAATTGAAGTGAAGGGCATTTGCTATTCTTCTGCACAAAAGAAAAGCAGCCTCCCTAATTCACTAATTCGTGGGAAGATACTGAACTTTTGTATTTGAAAAATGTTTCATAAGGTATCTCTGAAGTGGATCGCGATTGATAGACTAATCCTTGATCATAATTTCCAGTATGCGTGCTGCGTCCAACATAAAACTTGTGAGTGGTAGTAAAACATCGATTATTCTGTTGAGACCCAAATCTATCCTCGTAGATTTCTCGAGATACCTTCTTACGAAGTTTTGTTATAGCATCGATAACTGCCTCCGGTTTAGGCGGGCAACCCGGCAAATAAACATCCACAGGAATTAGCTTATCAACTCCTCGAACAGTACTATAAGAATCAGTACTGAACATCCCTCCTGTAATAGTGCAGGCTCCCATAGCAATGACATATTTTGGTTCAGGCATTTGCTCATATAATCTTACTAAAGAGGGAGCCATTTTCATTGTTACTGTGCCGGCTGTTAAAATTAAGTCCGCTTGCCTAGGACTCGATCTTGGTACCAAGCCATAACGATCAAAGTCGAAGCGCGAGCCTATTAATGAAGCAAATTCAATAAAGCAACAACTGGTACCATACAGAAGCGGCCATAAACTGGAGAGTCTTGACCAATTTGAAAGATCATTTGATGTAGTTGAAATAACTGAATTTTGGGTTGTTTGATCAAGTACCGGAAACTCAATGGAATTCATAACTGTCTCAATGTCATTTTTTTCTTCTTTTTTCTTTTTATTGTCTGAATATTCAGGAGCTAAGACCATTCCAACGCTCCTTTTCGCCATGCATAAACTAAACCAACAATTAGGATAAGCACGAAAATTAAAGCTTCTATAAAAACGGATACACCCAATACATCGAAACTCATCGCCCATGGGTAAAGAAAAACCGTTTCAACATCAAAAACAACAAAAACCAGAGCAAACATATAATAACGAATTCGGAATTGTAACCAAGCGTCGCCCATTGGTTCTATGCCCGATTCATAACTAGAAAGTTTCTCCGGTCCTTCCCTAGTCGGGGCTAAAACTCCGGAAATGAAAAAAGCCAAAATAGGAATCAGACTTGATATTATTAGAAATGCCCAGAAAATGTCATATTCGTAAAGCAGAAACATAGATGCACTCCTATGAATGTGGAAAAATATATACCGTATTCTTCGATTCGATCTGGAATTTGAATTAAGCTATAACTTTTTAGTCGAAATACCAATGAATTTTGATTGAACTCCCCAGTTTTTTTGCTGTGGGTCATTCTTGTTTCAAGATTCATCGAGTGGAATCCGATTTTCACTTATTTCGATATGCTAGAGACATATTATGCTCTTATTACAAACTTATCGTTTTTATCTTGTCTCAAATTTTCTATAAAAAAAAGAGAAAAAAGAATTACATTACATCTTTTTTTAGTTCTAATTTATATAGAATTTTGATTAAGATTAAATTAAGATACTATTAAGAAAATGAACAATTCTATATGTATGTTATATCCTTTTTGAATATTCATATAATAAAACCGAAGGGTATTGGTTTATTCTTTTCATTAAGATCCAATCCAGTTAGAGGATTGTTGTTTCTATTGATTAGATACGGAAACTGAATGCATCGCCCTATTCTATTTTTTATCCTTGTTCTAGACTTAATGGATTTTATTCAATGCATTGAATTGAGAGAAACCCTTACATCTAACAACCCTAGGGTTCTATCCCCAATTTACATTTTTTGAGTCTGTACTACCTCGACCTGCAACCCATCCCCCCCAAAAAGAAGTGGGTTATTTAATTAGAACTCGAAGTCTTAAAAGAAGAATCTAGAATATCGATCTTTAGTACTTGAAATGGGTCCGAAAAGGCGAGAATACTTATTAATGTAATTAAAATGAGTTTTCAAAAGTAAGACCAACCGCTGGGTTAGCCTTCATGCAAAAAAAAAATTATGTTGAACGAACCCTATACAACGAAGTATATCACAACGGGAAAGTCAGCCGAATCCTAAATAATTTACAGAAGAAACTTCTTCTAATCGAATCGCGCTTTATCAACTCAAATGATTCGACAGACCAAATCCCCAAACAACTCATGGAAATCGATAGGGGTACAAACACTAATAGAGTTAGGAACCAGTCATTATCTCTGAAACAACGAATTGGGTTCTGCTCCCGAAAAAACGATGAGTTGGGGGCTTCTTAACTCGTCCAAGTGCAAACAGACCCTCAATCTTCTTGCATAAAGTAAGCATAGGTAGAATTGGACTGGTGAGCAATTGGATTGGGGTATATTGAGATCTAGAAAAAGAGATTTTGTACAAAAAGAAAAGGAATATCCCAAACCCTTTGATCCTGGATAGGAAAACAGGAAAAATTTGTGTGTAATTTATCCACAAAGAAGAAAGGACAGTTTTTTTATCCGAGATCAAACAAAGACTGATTGGGCCCACTGAAATGAATTTTGTCCCTTTCATGCTCACCCGCGGGGATCGCTCGGAGCATGTGATAATTATTCTATTTCGATGGGCCAAACGACTGTCCGACTACAACCAACAAACAAGAATGAGGAAATGAAAACTATAAAAATTTTTAGGGCTATACGGACTCGAACCGTAGACCTTCTCGGTAAAACAGATCAAACTTTTTATTATCGAAATGATTCGAACTGTTCCAAAGACCCAACATGCATTTTTTTTTGCATTGG
The DNA here is from genome assembly GCA_023531435.1 of Papaver californicum. Lineage (NCBI taxonomy): Eukaryota > Viridiplantae > Streptophyta > Magnoliopsida > Ranunculales > Papaveraceae > Papaver > Papaver californicum. Next base: position 32,263 of record JAJJMC010009962.1, on the reverse strand, counting down.
GCTCTTTCATCAACTGATATAAATATCAGATAGTCCGCCATACTTTTTCTTAACAGAAAGATAACGAGATGGCTCCACGTGCTCTGATTCATTATTTAGATTATGATCCAGGAGCAATACCAAAGTGTTTCAAAGAAGAGTTACCTTGACGTAGGTCTGCCTCTGGCCTAGATCAACCTAAGTTAAATGGAGTCTCTATCGCTCTGCTCAAAGAGTCAAATATGAAACTTCATACACCTTAAAGTTCATATTACGAAAAGATATTTTTTTGAGGTCCTTATACTCATTATGCCTAGCATTGAATGGGCTGTGTATTCACCTTATCAATTATCGAATCAATGATGGGTTCTATTTGGAGCCTAAATTGGCACCCAAAGCGGACCGAACCAACTATTTGTCAGGCTATTGTTCCCTCGAATATATAGAGTAAGACACCGATTTATCAATAAGATCAATTTTTTTGATTGCATGATGGACTCCCCTGAAAAACATTGGCGCGCGTGTAAACGAGTTGCTCTACCAACTGAGCTATAGCCCTTGTGATAGATAGTTTATCATGGAAATAATTTCTTGTCAAGATGAATCTTCTATGATCCAACATGATAGCTTCTGATCTGTTTCCTGCCAAGAATTGGTATTGCTTCGAAATAAGATTGCATCTATAATTCATCGATATGACAAGCCCCTTTCTTTCTCTTTGTGATGATAAATGACCTACTTAACCCAGTGGTTAGAGTATTGCTTTCATACGGCGGGAGTCATTGGTTCAAATCCAATAGTAGGTAGAACTTATTAGATACCGGAGTAATTAGTATCTAATAAGTTTTTCTACCCACCCTCCCTTTTATTTTAGAGAAATGCCATTACAGTTGATTCGACTCAATCCGCAGAACCAAAATATGGTGTATAAACGGAATTCACTTTTTTATTGGGGCGCACCAATTAGTTATGAAATTGAATTGATAGCCTCTACTCGCGTCCTAGCTCGTCTGACGGCTAAATTCGCTTCAATAGTTTGTCTCTTGCCCTCAGCCCGACTTAAGTTAGCCTCAGCTATTTCAAGAGCTTGCTGAGCTTCTTGTGGATCAATGTCACTACCCTTCTCCGCATCATTTACTAAAATGGTAATCTCATTATTGCCTACTCTAGCAAAACCACCCATCAGAGCTATTTTTAACCATTGGTCATTAAGGCGTAGTCTCAAAATACCTATATCTACAGCTGTGGCAATAGGGGCGTGGTTTGGTAATACACCGATTTGGCCACTATTAGTAGATAAAACTATTTCTTTCACTTCTGAATCCCAAACAATTTGATTCGGGGTTAGTACACAAAGATTTAAGGTCATTTATTCAATTTGCTCTCCACTTCTAAGTTCACAGCCTTCGCGGTAGCTTCATCGATGTTACCTACCAAATAAAAGGCCTGTTCAGGAAGACCATCTAATTCTCCGGAAAGGATCAGTTGAAACCCCCTAATGGTTTCTGCTAGACCAACATATTTCCCTGGAGAGCCCGTAAATACTTCTGCTACGAAGAAGGGTTGTGATAAGAAACGCTCAATTTTTCGTGCTCTTGCTACGGTTAAACGATCCTCTTCAGATAATTCGTCCAACCCAAGGATAGCTATAATATCCTGAAGTTCTTTGTAACGTTGTGAAGTTTGCTTAACTCTTTGCGCAATTTCATAATGTTCTTCACCAACGATGCGAGGTTGGAGCATAGTTGACGTACTATCAAGAGGATCTACTGCTGGATAGATACCTTTTGAAGCTAGTCCTCTTGATAGTACGGTAGTAGCATCTAAATGTGCAAATGTCGTGGCAGGGGCAGGGTCGGTCAAATCGTCCGCAGGTACATAAACTGCTTGAATAGAAGTTATAGACCCCTCTTTGGTAGAAGTAATTCTTTCTTGCAAAGTACCCATTTCTGTACTAAGGGTAGGTTGATAACCCACAGCAGAAGGCATTCTGCCTAATAAAGCAGATACTTCGGATCCTGCTTGGACAAATCGGAAAATATTGTCGATAAATAGAAGGACATCTTGTTCATTAACATCCCGGAAATATTCTGCCATGGTTAGGGCAGTCAAACCAACTCTCATACGAGCTCCCGGCGGTTCATTCATCTGACCATAGACTAGAGCTACTTTTGATTCTGCAAGATTTTGTTCATTAATTACTCCAGACTCTTTCATTTCCATGTAAAGATCATTCCCCTCACGAGTACGCTCGCCCACTCCGCCAAATACGGATACGCCTCCATGAGCTTTGGCAATGTTGTTGATCAATTCCATGATAAGGACTGTTTTACCCACTCCAGCCCCCCCGAATAGTCCTATTTTACCCCCACGTCGATAAGGAGCTAAAAGATCAACTACTTTGATCCCTGTTTCAAAAATAGATAATTTTGTATCTAATTGTATAAAGGCAGGCGCAGATCTATGAATAGGAGATGTTGTGCGAGTATCTACAGGACCTAAATTATCAACAGGCTCTCCAAGAACGTTGAAAATTCGTCCGAGAGTCGCCCCACCAACTGGAACACTTAGAGCAGCTCCCGTGTCAATAACCTCCATTCCTCTCTTCAGACCATCTGTAGCACTCATAGCTACAGCTCTCACTCGATTATTTCCTAATAATTGCTGTACCTCACAAGTAACATTAATTAGCTCGCCGTCAGTATTTCGGCCCTTAACTACCAAAGCGTTATAAATATTAGGCATCTTACCCGGGGGAAAGGATACATCTAGCACCGGACCAATGATTTGAGCGACACGCCCCAGGTTTTTTTCTTCAAGTGCGGAAACCCCGAGACCCGAAGGGGTAGGATTTGTTTTCATAATGATAATAAAGTGAAATATGTAGAAATTCTTTGCATTTTGTAAACCGAAGAAAAAATGTCCGATAGCAAGCAGGTTGATCGGTTAATTCAATAATAAATAGGAGTTAGCACTTGATTTCGTTGGTACCATTCAAGCGACTCCAATTCGATTGTTTACTCGTTCAATGAGTGAATTTTCCAATTTCACAACCTAAAAAAAAGGTAGATGGATAAAAACCATGAGGGAGCGTTTCAGTTCTCTAGCATTATAGACAATCCCACCCATATTTTCTATGGAATTCGAACCTGAACTCTATTTATGATTCATTTTTTTTTTTCACATTGGCCATTGTTTCTTATTTCAGCATATAGTTTTCCGCCTCTTCTCTACCTTTTCAGGGACGAATTCCAGATAGTTTTACATCTAGGATTTACATATACAACATATAGCACTGTCAAGAGTGAATTTCCTTTTTTTTCTAAATTTAGATTAAAAAAAGTACGGGATTAGAAACTTGAAAAACAGGGATTGGGTTGCGCCATACATATGAAAGAGTATACAATAATGATGTTGATGTATTTGGCGAATCAAATACCGTAGTCTAACAACCAACCATTCTGATTAGTTGATAATATTTGTTGAGAGTTTTGTGAAAGATTCCTGTGAAAGGTTTCATTAACGGCTAATTCATGTCGAGTAGACCTTGTCGTTGTGAGAATTCTTAATTCATGCGTTGTAGGGAGGGACTTATGTCACCACAAACAGAGACTAAAGCAGGTGTTGGATTCAAAGCTGGTGTTAAAGATTACAAATTGACTTATTATACTCCTGACTATGAAACCAAGGATACTGATATCTTGGCAGCATTCCGAGTTACTCCTCAACCTGGAGTTCCACCTGAGGAAGCAGGGGCCGCGGTAGCTGCCGAATCTTCTACTGGTACATGGACAACTGTGTGGACCGATGGACTTACCAGCCTTGATCGTTACAAAGGAAGATGCTACGACATCGAGCCCGTTGCTGGAGAAGAAAATCAATATATTTGTTATGTAGCTTATCCTTTAGATCTTTTTGAAGAAGGTTCTGTTACTAACATGTTTACTTCCATCGTGGGTAATGTATTTGGGTTCAAAGCGCTTCGCGCTCTACGTCTGGAGGATCTGCGAATTCCTGTTGCTTATGTTAAAACTTTCCAAGGCCCACCTCACGGTATCCAAGTTGAAAGAGATAAATTGAATAAGTATGGTCGTCCCCTATTGGGATGTACTATTAAACCAAAATTGGGGTTATCTGCTAAGAACTATGGTAGGGCGGTTTATGAATGTCTCCGCGGTGGACTTGATTTTACCAAGGATGATGAAAACGTGAACTCACAACCCTTTATGCGTTGGAGAGACCGTTTCTTATTTTGTGCCGAAGCAATTTATAAAGCACAGGCCGAAACAGGTGAAATCAAAGGACATTACTTGAATGCTACTGCAGGTACATGTGAAGAGATGATGAAAAGGGCTGTATTTGCCAGAGAATTGGGAGTTCCTATCGTAATGCATGACTATTTAACGGGGGGATTCACTGCAAATACTAGCTTGGCTCATTATTGCCGAGATAATGGCTTACTTCTTCACATCCACCGCGCAATGCATGCAGTTATTGATAGACAGAAGAATCATGGTATCCACTTCCGTGTACTAGCGAAAGCATTACGTATGTCTGGTGGAGATCATATTCACTCTGGTACCGTAGTAGGTAAACTGGAAGGGGAAAGGGAAATAACCTTGGGCTTTGTTGATTTACTACGTGATGATTATATTGAAAAAGACCGAAGTCGTGGTATTTATTTCACCCAAGATTGGGTTTCTCTACCGGGTGTTCTGCCTGTGGCTTCAGGTGGTATTCACGTTTGGCATATGCCTGCTCTGACCGAGATCTTTGGAGATGACTCTGTACTACAGTTCGGTGGAGGAACTTTAGGACACCCTTGGGGTAATGCACCGGGTGCCGTAGCAAATCGAGTAGCCCTAGAAGCGTGTGTACAAGCGCGTAATGAGGGACGTGATCTTGCTCGTCAAGGTAATGACATTATCCGTGAAGCTTGCAAATGGAGCCCTGAGCTAGCAGCTGCTTGTGAAGTATGGAAGGAAATCAAATTCGAATTTGAAGCAATGGATACTTTGTAATCCAGTAATTACCATTCGTTCCTTTAATTAAATTGCAATTAAACTCGGCCCAATCTTTTACTAAAAAAGGATTGAGCCGAATAATGAATAAGGTTCCTATTTCATTTTCCAGGCATATATACATACTGGATTTCGGTATACAAAATCTTAAATACAAGATCTAAGACTCAACAATGAAAATCCTTCAGTTGTTGGATCCATAATTAATCCTATGGATCCTTGAGATGGGATTAGTAGAATATTTTCTATACCCCTAAATTCCGGACTATGGTCGAATCGAGCCAATGGTCACAACGCTTTATCCCCGTCCCGTATATTGTCCTTTTCCTTCCGCATTGCAATAGAAACTTATTATTCTCCAAAGTTCTCCAAAAATGAATTCTTCCTAGGAGAGAACAAATTTTTTTGATTCGAATTTGTACATGGCACGGGATAACCCTCTCTTTCTATTCTAATTGAAGAAAGGGTTCCATCATATAGATTGATAGTGAAGTGATATCCAGATTCCCACAAAAAAAGATTTTTTTTCAAGACTCATCCGTGATTAGTTAATTATTCTATTGGATCTATATGCTTATTCCGAGAGGATATATTCAAATGATTATTCATCGAATGACTATTCATCTATTGTATTTACATTCAAATAGGGGGGCAGGCAAGCTCTATTGAAAAAAGGTGGTTCCATTCGATGTTGTTTAACGAGGAATTAAAACATAGGTCTGGGCTAAGTAAATCAATGGATAGTCTTGGTCCTATTGAAAATACCAGTGGAAGTGAAGATCCCGTTATATATGATAGGGATAAAAAAATTGATAGTTGGGACGATAGTGATAATTCCAGTTCTAATAATATGGATACTTTTTTCGATGTCAGGGACATTCGGAGTTTGATCTCTGATGACCTCTTTTTAGTTAGGGATCGTAATGGTAACAGTTATTCGATATATTTAAATATTGAAAATTTTCTTTTCGAGATTGATAACGATCGCTCTTTTATGAATGAACTAGAAAGTGCCTTTTTTAGTTATCTGAATAATGGTTCTCAAAGTAACAATCACAACTACGATCGTTATATGTATGATACTCAATATAGTTGGAATAATCACATTTTTCATTGCATTGATAGTTATCTTCGTTCTGAAATCAGTATTGATAATTACATTTCAGCCGGTAGTTACAATTACAGCGACAGTTACATGTATAGTTACATTTGTAATGAAAGTGTAAATAGTAGTGACAACGAGAGTTCCAGTATACAAATTAGCACAAATAGAAGCGATTTCAATATGAGAAGAAGATATAATGATCTCGATATAAATAAAAAATACAGACATTTGTGGGTTCAATGCGAAAGTTGTTATGGGTTAAATTATAAGAAATTTTTTAAGTCAAAACTAAATGTTTGTGAACAATGCGGATATCATTTGAAAATGAGCAGTTCAGATAGAATCGAGCTTTCGGTTGATCCGGGCACTTGGGATCCTATGAATGAAGACATGGTTTCTATCGACCCCATTGAATTTCATTCAGAAGAGGAACCTTATAAAGATCGTATCGATTCTTATCAAAGAAAAACAGGGTTAACCGAGGCTATTCAAACAGGCATAGGTCAACTAAATGGTATTCCCATAGCTATTGGGGTTATGGATTTTCAGTTCATGGGGGGCAGTATGGGATCCGTAGTAGGCGAGAAAATTACCCGTTTGATCGAGCATGCGACTCGTAAAGCTCTCCCTCTTATTATAGTTTGTGCTTCGGGAGGAGCGCGCATGCAAGAAGGAAGTTTGAGCTTGATGCAAATGGCTAAAATATCTTCCGCTTCATATAATTATCAATCAAATAAAAAGTTATTCTATGTATCAATCCTTACATCTCCTACAACCGGTGGGGTGACTGCAAGTTTTGGTATGTTGGGAGATATCATTATTGCCGAGCCTAATGCCTACATTGCATTTGCGGGTAAAAGAGTAATTGAACAAACATTGAATAAGACAGTACCTGATGGTTCCCAGGCGGCTGAGTATTTATTCCACAAGGGCTTATTGGACTCAATCGTACCACGTAATCCTTTAAAAAGTGTTCTGAATGAGTTATTTCAGCTTCACGGTTTCTTTCCCTTAAATCAAAATTCAATCAAGTAGAGCATTCAATTCCGTTTTTTTATTTGCGGAAAAGAAGTTTTTTAGTTATCGGTAAAGAAAAAAAAGAAGAGTTCGTTTTCATTACGGGCATAAGATCCATTTATATTGTAAGAAGAATCAAAAGTTTCGGATACTTACTTTAAAATTTTTCCTCTAGAGCTGTATTTTATACCTATAATTGGTGCTATATTCATGATTAGTAATCAGGAAGTTTCGATCAACAGGATAAAAGAATGCATTCTTCTTTTGTTTTGGCAAAATTTTATGAAGAAAAAGAATTTCATCTTATCCTCTTACGTATTATAGATATAGAAAAATTCAAATATATAAAATAATAGAATTGAAATCGTGCCTATTTCAATATCTCCCGTGAGAACTCATATTTAGTTCTACATTCCTTGCACTTATTATTCTATACTTATAATAAATAGATATACTTATCATAAGATATCTTTATAACAGGTACAAATTTTAAATCGAGGTATCCATTCTATGACAACTTTTGATTTACCCTCTATTTTTGTGCCTTTAGTGGGCCTAGTTTTCCCGGCAATTGCAATGGCTTCTTTATTTCTTCATGTTCAAAAAAATAAGATTGTCTAGATCCCTATGAAGCAGACGCTTTTATATCTAACCAATTTGATGAATTATTTCTAATGGTTCACATCGTAATAGTGCTAGTTGATGAGAGTTACTTCGGGAACAAAAAAAGTAAAGTAAAATTCATTTGGGTTATTCTCTCAATTCCAAAAAAATGCAACTTGATCTAGTATGAACTGGCGCTCAGAACGTATATGGATAGAACTTATAACGGGGTCTCGAAAAACAAGTAATTTCTGCTGGGCCTGTATCCTTCTTTTAGGTTCACTAGGGTTCTTATTGGTTGGAACTTCTAGTTATCTTGGTAGGAATCTAATATCCTTATTCCCGTCTCAGGAAATCCTCTTTTTTCCACAAGGCATCGTTATGTCTTTCTATGGGATCGCGGGTCTGTTCATTAGCTCCTATTTGTGGTGCACAATTTCGTGGAATGTAGGTAGTGGTTATGACCGATTCGATCGAAAAGAAGGAATAGTGTGTATTTTTCGTTGGGGATTTCCTGGAATAAATCGTCGTATCTTCCTTCGATTCCTTATGAGAGATGTCCAGTCGATTAGAATCGAAATTAAAGAGGGTCTTTTTCCGCGTCGTGTCCTTTATATGGAAATCAGAGGTCAGGGAGCCATTCCCTTGACTCGTACTGATGAGAACCTGACTCCACGAGAAATTGAACAAAAAGCGGCGGAATTGGCCTATTTCTTGCGCGTACCAATTGAAGTATTTTGAAATGAACTGCGAAGAATTAATGTTTTGTTAGCATGGGGAAAGAAACAGAACTAATGAATCTTCATTTTATAGAACTTAACTTAAGTTTTTTCAGAACGTTCATTCGAGCAAAAGTGGATGTATATGGAATAAACAGAAAACGAAACTTTTTTTGTGGAAACAAAAAAAACGCAATTCTTTCAGACTATAATTTTTCTTTTTTGGGGGTCTACTATTTTGAATTGTTACGTTAGATACAGATGGATTCTATATTGTAAATAACTCCTCTTTTTTTTTGTCAAGCGATTTTTCTTTTTCTACGCCTTTTTCCTGCTTGATCATCAATGATTAGATCCCTTAATAACTATAAATATCCAAACTTTCTCAGGTTTTGCCACTCATTTTTGATTTCACCATTATCTCAATATTTTTCAAAATTTCCCTCCATTATTCCTGGGCTGTAGGTAGCCCTTCGCAATAATTGATCTAACAAAGGCGGCTCTTTCGGACATTAATCGAAAAGATGCAATTGTTTCTAATTTGACTAATGTTTCTAATTTGACTAATTGAAAGACCCGGAAACTTTTTTCTTCATTCGAAGCGAAGCAAACCCTTACTCTTATTTCTATGTTCTTTCTTGATCCAAGGACTAACTAAAAAAAAAAGGAGGCGTAGATCCATAGGTTCGATACCTTGTTATCGAACTCATGCTTCATAGAAATATTCGATCGGATAGAGTCGACGAAAGAGGTAGTTTCATTAGTAATTTACAGATTAAAAATGCCACAAAAGAAAACATTCACTACCCTCACATATCTTGCATCTATTATATTTTTACCCTGGTGGGTTTCTCTCTCATTTAATAAAAATATGGAATCCTGGGTTACAAATTGGTGGAATACTAGGCAATCCGAAATGTTTTTGACTGATATTAAAGAAAAGAATCTTCTAGAAAAATTCATAGAATTAGAAGAACTTTTCTTTTTGGACGAAATGATAAAGGAGTACCCGGAGACACATATACAAAAACTACGTATAGAAATCCACAAGGAAACGCTACAATTGGTCAAGATGCACAATGAGGGTCATATTCATAGCATTTTGCACTTCTCGACAAATATAATCTGTTTCGCTATTCTAAGTGGTTATTCTATTCTAGGTAATGAAGAACTTCTCGTTCTTAATTCTTGGGTGAAAGAATTCCTCTATAACTTAAGTGACACAATAAAAGCTTTTTCTATTCTTTTATTAACTGATTTATGTATCGGATTCCATTCGCCTCATGGTTGGGAACTAATGATTGGCTCTATCTCCAAGGATTTTGGATTTTATCATAATGATCAAATTATATCTGGTCTTGTTTCCACTTTCCCAGTAATTCTAGATACACTTTTAAAATATTGGATTTTCCGTTATTTAAATCGCGTATCTCCGTCACTTGTAGTGATTTATCATTCAATGAATGACTAAAGGCTGATTCACCGATATTAATCAAATCATAATGTTTGTTACTTTGTTTGTACATACATAAACAAAGCATTCCAAATCTTACTTACCTTTTCTATTTATACCCATCCCAGAGATTCTTCCTGTATTCCATTCCAGTAAAATTATTCCATTACAATAGCAGAATCGTGGATAGGGAACTATACTAGTAACCTACCTAATTTATTGTAGAAATTCTCGGGATCAACGATTGGACCATGCAAAAAAGAAATATCTTTTCTCGGATAAAGGAGCAGATGGCTCGATCCATTTCTGTATCGATCATGCTATATGTAATAACTTGGCCATCTACTTCATATGCATATCCCATTTTTGCGCAGCAAGGTTATGAAAATCCACGAGAGGCGACTGGGCGTATTGTCTGTGCCAATTGCCATTTAGCTAATAAGCCTGTGGATATTGAGGTTCCACAAGCGATACTTCCTGATACTGTATTTGAAGCAGTTGTAAGAATCCCTTATGATATGCAACTGAAACAGGTTCTTGCTAATGGGAAAAAGGGGGCTTTGAATGTAGGGGCTGTTCTTATTTTGCCTGAGGGATTCGAATTAGCCCCCCCCGATCGTATTTCTCCCGAAATGAAAGAAAAGATGGGCAATCTTTCTTTTCAGAGTTATCGTCCCACAAAAAAAAATATTCTTGTGATAGGTCCTGTTCCAGGTCAGAAATATAGTGAAATCACCTTTCCAATTCTTTCCCCAGACCCCGCTATTAACAAAGACGTTCACTTCTTAAAATATCCTATATATGTAGGTGGGAACAGAGGTAGGGGTCAGATTTATCCCGATGGGAGTAAGAGTAACAATACAGTCTATAATGCTACATCAGCAGGTATAGTAAGTAAAATTGTACGTAAAGAAAAAGGGGGATATGAAATAAGCATAGCAGATACGTCAGACGGTCACCAAGTGGTCGATATTATACCTCGAGGACCGGAACTTCTTGTGTCAGAAGGCGAATCTATCAAGCTTGATCAACCACTAACAAGTAATCCCAACGTGGGTGGATTTGGTCAGGGAGACGCAGAAATAGTACTTCAAGATCCATCACGTGTCCAAGGCCTTTTGTTCTTCTTGGCATCTGTTATTCTGGCACAAATATTTTTGGTTTTGAAAAAGAAACAATTCGAGAAGGTTCAATTGTCTGAAATGAATTTTTAGGTCCACGGATTTATTAACATAAAGTTCATAAAAACCAAATTCTTCTTGATCGATGTAATTATGTATGGTTAAAAATAGGATTTAGTTTACTTGCTTTGTTGCTACTGTTTGTTTTTATACAAGATATTGGAAAGTACTTAGCTTTGACTTTTACTGCTAGTAATAGACTAGTATTATATTGTGAAGAACGCGTTATTTGACGTGAATCCAACTCCCTTTTTCAATCCAAAAAGGAGTGGCGTTACTATCTCACTATTGTCAAATTTGAAATGCCACGAAATACATGAAATCAAAAGTATCCTATTCTATATAGAAAAAGGGAATCAAATTCGAATAGGAGTAGATAATCGACATAAGTGGTAGGAGAATATAAAGCAAGGAATAAATGAAAGGAACAACCTATTATAGGAGGGATTTTTTCTCTTTCTAATCTTCGACACAAGAAAAGGGTGAAATTTTCTTTTCTTGTGTCAAAAGAATAATGATTCTTAATCCCCTTACGCCTAAAAAGTACTATTCCCTTTTTTTAGGTTTATCGGAACCTCGCCTCTTTGGATTTATAAAAAGTAGTGGACAATAAAAAAGGGGGGTGGATTCGCTCGTTGAGTAACTCGAACTTCTTCGATGAACTAAAAAAAAAAAGGAAAACTTTGATGAGATAATAAAATAAATGGAGTAAGCTTCTATTAGTATAGAAATTCTTTGGATGATGTCTCATATACAGGAATCCACATTATGTATGTCATTCAGAAAATAGATTAATTCCCGCCCTTTTTTTCGATTTCGGACGAATACCTACTATGTAGGAACAGGTATTATGAATCCAATCAATAGAGTTAATTCTCCAAAAGCAAGCATCATCTTAAAAAAGAGCTATTTGAAACATCGGAGCAAAAGGCCCACTTTTTTTTTACGAATAGAATAGTGTGCTTGTATTAACTGGATTATCTGCAAACTTTTTTTATGGAATGAAAAAAAATTTCGTTGAAAAAGTAAGAGCTCAACGGGACCTTACCCCTCGAATTAAACAAAAGGGGTAAGGTCCCGTTGAGCTCTTACTTTTTCCTGTCTACAACTCAGTTCATATTATTATTACAGGGATGAGCCCAACCCGGAATATGAACCGTAAAAGAAAACACCTATTGAACCGATCACAGGAATACCGGCTACAGTACCTATCAACCAAAGAGGAATCCTTCCAGTAGTATCGGCCATTTACCCCACTTCCCTCCACATTTCATCAAGTGGTCATGCTAGAGACATAAACAGCCATGGATAATTTTGAGATGAGATCCTTCCGAGTGGGATATAGAGAATTCGCACTATTCTCTCCCTTTTTCTTAATTGAAGAAATAATTGGAAAATAAAACAGCAAGTACAAAAATGAGTAATAACCCCCAGTAAAGACTGGTACGATTCAATTCAACATTTTGTTCGTTCGGGTTTGATTGTGTCATAGCTCTATAATTCAATTCGGGTTAGGTTTATCGTTGGATGAACTGCATTGCTGATATTGACCCCAAAAAAGAAACGGTAGGTACAGCTAGTCCGTGAATAGCTAACCATCGCACTGTAAAAATTGGATAGGTTCGATCTATAGTCATTGGGGCCTCCTAAAAGGATCTACTAAATTCATCGAGTTGTGCCAAAGGATCAAAACGGCCAGTTATTAATGGAATTCCTTGTCGACTCTCTGTAAAATACTCGTTTGGCCGAGGGCTTCCAAACACATCGTAAGCTAAACCCGTGCTGACGAATAACCAACCCGCAATGAATAGGGAAGGTATAGTAATGCTATGAATGACCCAGTATCGAATACTGGTAATAATATCACCAAAAGCGCGTTCTCCCGTGCTTCCAGACATGCTGAGCTCCACATATTCTTGTACAGTCAAAGGGGATCGATTCCGTGAAAGATGGGATCAGTAAGTGGAAACCCACGGATCCTTAATCTTTGTTAGATCGTCAATAGTGTACCGAAGGCGTCTTTAGAGTATACCGAATCAGTATAGCTACCCTTCTTCTGACACAGCAACGCAATTTAAATCAGTATCCAAAAGAAGTGTTACATAAACTCTTTCTTCCTTTTTTGTTCCTTATATATAAGGATGATGTGCTATTCAACCCAAAATTTCTGTACTGTAGTAGTATAGGGTTCTTTTCATTACTCGCTTTGGGCTAGAAACTGAAGATCTGGTAAAGCTTGAGTTCGCCGGGTTGGGTTCTAATAATTAATGAAAGATGTTATCATATTCACACAATTCTATTAGATACGAAATCTAGAAACCTCTTTTCTTGGTTGTATATAACGGGTTTTTCTTCGGATCCTTTGAGTTCAAGGAATGGATTAGTAGTACAATAATAGGAGTAGATAGTATTTGACCAAAGAAAAAAAGGAAGAATCAATCAATATTCGTGATGCAACCATTGTCGTATTACAGCCAAAGGTTCTTTTCCTTCTTGACCTAGATACAAGAGAGGGATTCCCTAATATGGAAAGGCGGCATGTAGAACCTAAAAGGAAAAGATAATAGAATGACTAGTTTTAGAATTGAGTTGTCCCGAAATAAAGCTTTTATTTCGTCCAGCGATCGTGCGATACTTTTTTCTTAGCATTTGTGAGATATTATGTACAATTAAAGAGCCTACGACTTTTTTTATGAGGTTAAAGGTGTTGTGATAAGGTCCTTTGCTCCAAAAAGGAAACTTGATTATATACAATTGAAAAAGAAATGATCAAAATAGAAAAGATTTTCTATTTGATTCCATAGTGATTAAAAAAGAGTTTACTTTATGAAATGAATGAAATTCCACTACAAAGTTTTTTCTTTTTACTTGACTCAATAGTTGCTCAACGAATCTGTTGATTCAAAATAACGGAATCGGTAGATGTTAGAGATGATGGATCACTAGATCAATCTTTTTTCTACTTCTGTCACCCTATCTTTGTTAGTGCCGTCTATAATGATTGATGAATCAAAAACTTTTCATTGGAGCAGATTTTGTCAGTTTTTTTTTTTATGTAAACTTAGGTAAATGTTTTATCACCATATGTATAAAAAGACCGTATCTTATTTAGCTCCTTTATGCCTACTCTAACTAGTTATTTCGGTTTTCTACTGGCGGCTTCAACTATAACTCCCGCTCTTTTTATTGGTCTGAGCAAGATACGACTTATTTGAAATGAATTGAATGAACAATTAATAAAAAAACCTTTTTCTGTGAGATTCTAGGTATTCTATAGTGACTTCCCGCGTCAATTGTCAATTCTTGATCATTGAGATTCATTATTGCTTCGGATTTATATTTAAGAATAGATATTACCTCTCTTTTTCCTCTTTCAAACAAACCGAAATGATTGAAGTTTTACTATTTGGAATCGTGTTAGGTCTAATTCCTATTACTTTGGCTGGATTATTCGTAACTGCATATTTACAATACAGACGCGGTGATCAGTTGGACCTTTGATTAAGTAACATCTCGTTTTTGATTGACCTCCTCCTTTTTTAATTCAAGGAGGCCAAATTAAGGTTGCTGTTTAAGTTGGTGGAGTTATTTCATTGTAATTCGAGAACAGAATCACGCTCTGTAGGATTTGAACCTACGACATCGGGTTTTGGAGACCCACGTTCTACCGAACTGAACTAAGAGCGCCTTCTTATCACAATAGATAAGACCATAAAAAAGTATTATCTTTGTAGGCCTAATATACTTTGTATGTCTATAGTATCATAATGTATGTACAATTAGGATCGATCTCAATTACTGTCCACGGGAAAAGTAATAGGTAGGGATGACAGGATTTGAACCCGTGACATTTTGTACCCAAAACAAACGCGCTACCAAGCTGCGCTACATCCCTTTCAATTGGTATACAGTGTCATTGTAGAGAATCCCTGTCTTGTTTTCCACATCATTATTTCCCCCCTATAATAAAAAATTTCGCTTGCAATTTGTTCTTTTTGGTCTCATATAACATATAATAAAAGAATTATTTACATATGAAATCCGTCGGATAGAGAAATGAATATTTGTCGGTAATACTCAGGAAGAGGGGGGCGTCTTTTTCTGTTTTAAGGAAAGGGAAATCTTATCTACCGGGTCGTTGTATATATCTATTTTTGTTAGGGATTTCACTTACTAATACAAGTGATCCTTAACCACATATGCATCTGATCATATATGTATTACAATAAAGAAGGAGAGTTTGCAATGCGAGATATAAAAACATATCTCTCTGTGGCACCTGTGCTAAGTACTCTATGGTTTGGGTCTTTAGCAGGGCTATTGATAGAGATTAATCATTTATTCCCAGATGCGTTGACATTCCCGTTTTTTTCATTCTAGTTATTGACATGGGAAGGGATGAAGAAGATTAGTGAGATAATAAATTATCTGTGACTAATCCTTCTTCCTCTCTTTGTTTTATTCTTTTTTCCTATTTTCAAAATATAGAAGGACAGAAAAGGAAAAAACAAAAGTGGATTCAATCTCAGTGAAACTTGGGTTAGACTCAAAGGGCCTAAGAAAATAGAAATAAATGGGATCTAGGGAAACTAAAGAAATCATACAAGATATTTAAATGAAATACTGTATGTACTAGGATTCAAAATAATTGATAGTTATAAATTGTTGTATTACTTATTCTTTATATTACTCTATTGATTGCAACAAAATCTTTTGAAATTTGATTTCGGGTCGAAAATCAAAGAGTTGGGTAAATCCAAAATTCAAGGGAGGTTCATGGGCAAGGGTAAAGATGTTAGAGTCAGAGTTATTTTGGAATGTACCAGTTGTATACGAAACCGTGTTAATAAGGAATCATCGGGCGTTTCCAGATATATTACTCAAAAGAATCGACACAATACGCCTAGTCGATTGGAATTGAGAAAATTCTGTCCCTATTGTTGCAAACATACAATTCATGGGGAGATAAAGAAATAGACCGAACCAGAGGTAGAGGGTGTGTGTGCTACCCTTCGAAGTAACAAGAATAAATTACATATAATATATAGAAACAAATCAAATCCTATTTCAGTCGGATCAAAAAAGAATTCGAATTCAGAAATAGGATTTTCGGGATAAGGAATAAACAATGGAAAAACCCAAGCGACCTTTTCTTAAATCCAAGCGATCTTTTCGTAGGCGTTTGCCCCCAATTGGATCGGGGGATCGAATTGATTATAGAAACATGAGTTTAATTAGTCGATTTATTAGTGAACAAGGAAAAATATTATCTAGACGAGTGAATAGATTAACCTTGAAACAACAACGATTAATTACTATTGCTATAAAACAAGCCCGTATTTTATCTTCGTTACCTTTTCTTAATAATGAGAAACAATTTGAGAGAACCGAGTCGACCCCTAGAACTACTGGTCCTAGAACCAGAAATAAATAGGCCGCCCATGCCTCAATTGAATAAAAATTCCAACCCGAACCCCAACTCTGGTTGGTGTTTTGTTCAAAAATTCGAGAATCTAGATTGTATTGTCATGTCATAAGAAAAAAAGAATTGGGGAAGAAAAAGAGAAAGTCCTTAATTATTATTATGGAAACGTGTTAATTTCTTTTTACTACTTTATTATAGTAATTTATACCCTACCCTCCCGGAGTTCATTCTCCGGGGAACTCCGTTTAGATCATTCTGGTGGATTCCTTACAATCCCCTTATTTAATGATCTCGTTGGAAATCATGTAAAGACAATTCCTATTTGATATAGCTATTTGTGCAAGTATTTTACGATTAAGAAGTAACTGCCCCTTGCGCAGATCATGTATTAATCGACTATAACTATAAGATATCCTATTCTCACGAATTACTGCATTTATACGAGTGATCCACAAACGACGAAAATCTCTCTTTTGCCTGCCCCTATCCCGATGAGCCGAAACTAAAGCTCTCATTTTCTGTTGAGTCATAGTTCGAGTAAGTCTTGAATGCGCCCCTCGAAAGGTTGATGCAAATAAACGCATTTTTGTTCTACGTCTCCGAGCTATATATCCTCGTTTAATTCTGGTCATTGAATCAAATGAAACTTTGATGAATAACTAATTGATTTCTTTTCTTTCAGTCATTCTTTCCCCCCCTAGTCTATTAATAACAAAACTGATTCTTCCGATGTATAAAAAAAAAATTCCAATGGCTTTTGCTACTATGACCTTCCCAACCACGATTTTTTTGAGGCATTTCATTTCACCTCGAAATAAGAAATTGTATTGATACTTGGTATCAAAAAAAAAGTAAATAAAAAACGAAAAATTGTGGGTTCCATCGTTTCTATGGTTACGGTTTAAACGGTGAGGTCCTTTCTATACACCGGAGCCTCTTACCTATTTAGTAACTTGTACAGTTCACACTCTTTGGCTCTACCCATGAATTATCCAGTAATAGGTCTTTTCACAACTAGATCTACCCATACAGTAACGGCATTTCATTATGAAGGTTGGTTAGGTAGCTGACCCTGTTAGTCCGTTTTTGCAAGAATGGGAGCATAATCTTTCTGCTTCTAAAATACCATTCCATTCCCCCGCTTAATGGATAACCATTTGCTACCAATGGGGAGTTGCTTCTCATCTCCAGTTGAGATGATTGGATTTATACCAAAGGAAACCATAAATTTCATACACAATAGAGGTCCTTTTTTCGATAGTGATATGGGGTTTTTCCATTCCTATTCATTGGTACCGATCATTGATACTGTCAAAAAAATCTCCTTTCTTTTGTTCCAGTTCATGATCTGAACGAGTCGCACATACACCCTAGTACATGTTCCTCGACGCTGAGGACATCCCCGAAGGGCGGGGGATTTTGTGACATTTCTGATTGGCTGTCTTGTATTTCTAATAAGTTGTTTAATAGTTGGCATGCTGGATCGTATACAGAATGGGCTGGTTTAGATCGATCCTAACCGGATGATTATGAATTCCTCTCGTTTCATTGAATATTTTCCCACTACCACTTTTAACCTCGGTAAGAAAATAAAATAGGAAATAACATAGCTCAGTCAATTATGGTTCGAAACGGAATGGAATCACAGATTTACGTGAAGTCCCCGGTATTTTCGACCGCTACAAGATCAACAATTCCATGAGCTTGGGCTTCTGTTGCTGACATAAAAACGTCCCTTTCCATGTCTTCGGATACAACCCATAATGGATTGCCCGTTCTTTGTACATAAACCCTTGTGAGGGTTTCGCGAAGTTTCAGCAGTTCTTCCGCTTCCAGGACAAATTCTCCTGTTTGTGCCTCGTAAAAAGAGCTAGCAGGTTGGTGGATCATTACCCTGATGATATAACATAATGAATGCTTCCTCTGTCTCAATGATAGAAAGAGACAAGAAAAAATCGAATTGAAGAACCGTACAGGCATTTTTTGCGCATTGCATACGGCTCTAGAATGGAATCTACTTTTACCTAAAGTGGAGGATCTATCAAACCCAGATCGGTAAATAATCCATTTACCACCCTTTCTTTCGGGAGAGTTAAAAAATACTATGATGGTTCCGTTGCTTTATATATTTATCTCGTCTGTAATTCAGCAATCCCAAAGTTTCTTTTTGATCCGATCAAATAGGGAAAGGATAATCTTGTGTATGTTTTTTCATTTTAATACTATTTCGTAACAGAAATATAGGAAAGAGCCCTCTGATGTGTGATGTGAAAACAAAAAAGTTTGTGACGCTGAAATCGAACCCCGATAGATAAAATCAAATCAGAAATTCCTTTTGTCTCATACTACTCTCTCGATACGGAATCTCATGTTATAAAAGAACAATGATGGTTTGCTCATATCGAACTCGAAGTGCCATGCTATTATTACTTTATTTTTCATATTTTATCTGGCGAAGGCATAGTCTTCTTTTTTCTCTCAAATAAAAAACTCATTGGCGCCAAGCGTGAGGGAATGCTAGACGTTTGGTAATTTCTCCTCCGACCAGGACGAAAGACCCCATTGAAGCGGCTAATCCCATGCATATTGTATGTACATCTGGTTGCACAAATTGCATAGTATCATACATAGCTATTCCGGGTGTTACCCACCCACCGGGGGAGTTTATAAACAAATAAACATCTTTTGTATCATCCTCTATAGTGAGATATATCATGAGACCCATAAGTTGATTTGCGATCTCGCTATCGACTTGTTGGCCTAAAAAAAGTATTCTTTCTCGATGAAGTCGGTTGATTAGGACAAAATTGTATCCCTTAGGGACCGTACACGCACCTTTAGATGCATACGGTTCAAAAAAAAAGAATCAATGTGTCGATTCCAGCCCTCTTTATTTTCCCCTTTTTTCATAGGAGGATTTTTCTAACTCCTAATGAATGAAGGGCCTTTAGTCTTCTATTTTTCAAGAAAGCAGAGCAGGGTTTTGACTCACTTACCCCTAAAAAGAGCTCACTAAATTTACCCTCATTGATATATTGTTTCATCGAAATCCAATTCCGATTACGATGTCATTTTCTTGTTCCGGAATGGGCCTCTTCAATTCGTTTAGGTTTATGCTCTACTCCGGGGAAAGATTTACCCGACCTCTATTTGCACATATAGGACAAATGATCCCAATACCGCTTCTTTTGTTTGCTAATACTTTTTTTATTCATTTTATGTCTTCCGCTTCCGCCAATCACTGGAAAAGTATGATGACTCACTCCGTCGATTGATTGGCGGTTTGAGGTCGCTGGTATAATATAGGAATTCTTTATGATACAAAAGGTAATCATACATATTTTACCGATTGGGTTTTTTTGAACGGAGCCTGGATACTTCATTTTTTTGGTCCAACCAAGCCAACCATAAATTCTTCTAATTGAAAAATGCATATTGATCCCCCAAATAAATTGCTCTAATTGCACTTCACGCTTCAAATTATTGATGGTTCAATCAATCTTTCTTGGGTGAAACAGAGGATATCTCGATCGGGGGAGAAAACGGGGAAATCCCATATGACCCAATATGTCTGACAAGTCGCACTATACGTCAACCCAAACCGAATCTTCCTCTCCAGGAATCCGAAAAGGTACTTTTGGAACACCAATAGGCATTAAATGAAAGAAAAAGGTTTTTAAGTACTAAAATTTCACTTTGATGTGGAAACGTAACAACGGGTTTTCTTTTTTTCATAATATTTATGTTTTCGGGTTTTATCCATAGATTGTAAAGTTCATCGAAGAAGATGGAATGAATAAAAAAAATTATTATGAATGAGCTGCGATGTTCAAATGATGAACAAGCATCTCTAATTCACTCATCTAAAATGGGACCCATCCCCCCATTGCGTATTGGTACTTATCGGGTATAGAATAGATTTGCTTCTCTTTGTTCCTACGAACAGAATTTTTCTGTTATTACCAACGGAATGCAATATAAATGCACCCTTGCTCCGAGATAATCCATTGAAAAGGAGAAGTCCATAGCATAAGCAGAGTCTTTTCCAATGCGATAAAGTAACATAGTATCTATTTTTCTTTGATAAAGGGGTATTTCCATGGGTTTGCCTTGGTATCGTGTTCATACCGTTGTATTGAATGATCCCGGCCGGTTACTTTCTGTCCATATAATGCATACAGCTCTAGTTTCTGGTTGGGCCGGTTCGATGGCTCTATACGAATTAGCTGTTTTTGATCCCTCTGACCCAGTTCTTGATCCAATGTGGAGACAAGGTATGTTCGTTATACCTTTCATGACTCGTTTAGGAATAACGAATTCCTGGGGTGGTTGGAGTATCACAGGAGGGACTATAACGAATCCGGGTATTTGGAGTTACGAAGGTGTGGCCGGGGCACATATTTTGTTTTCTGGCTTGTGCTTCTTGGCAGCTATCTGGCATTGGGTATATTGGGATCTAGAAATTTTCTGTGATGAACGTACAGGAAAACCTTCTTTGGATTTGCCCAAGATCTTTGGAATTCATTTATTTCTATCAGGGGTCGCTTGCTTTGGGTTTGGCGCATTTCATGTAACAGGCTTGTATGGTCCTGGAATATGGGTGTCCGATCCTTATGGACTGACTGGAAAAGTACAATCTGTAAATCCTGCGTGGGGTGTAGAAGGTTTTGATCCTTTTGTTCCGGGAGGAATAGCCTCTCATCATATTGCAGCAGGTACCTTAGGCATATTAGCGGGCCTCTTCCATCTTAGTGTCCGCCCGCCTCAACGTCTATACAAAGGATTACGTATGGGTAATATTGAAACTGTCCTTTCCAGTAGTATCGCTGCTGTCTTTTTTGCAGCTTTCGTTGTTGCTGGAACTATGTGGTATGGTTCAGCAACAACCCCGATCGAATTATTTGGTCCTACTCGTTATCAATGGGACCAAGGATATTTCCAGCAAGAAATATATCGCAGGGTTAGCGCTGGGCTAGCCGAAAATCAGAGTGTATCAGAAGCTTGGTCTAAAATTCCCGAAAAATTGGCTTTTTATGATTACATTGGTAATAATCCAGCCAAAGGGGGATTATTCCGAGCGGGTTCAATGGACAGCGGGGATGGAATAGCCGTTGGGTGGTTAGGACATCCTATCTTTAGAGATAAGGAAGGCCATGAGCTTTTTGTACGTCGCATGCCTACTTTTTTTGAAACATTTCCAGTAGTTTTGGTAGACGGAGACGGAATTGTGAGAGCCGATGTTCCTTTTCGAAGGGCAGAATCCAAGTATAGTGTCGAACAGGTAGGTGTAACTGTTGAGTTCTATGGCGGTGAACTGAATGGAGTCAGTTATAGCGATCCTGCTACCGTGAAAAAATATGCTAGACGTGCTCAATTGGGCGAGATTTTTGAATTAGATCGTGCTACTTTGAAATCCGATGGTGTTTTTCGTAGCAGTCCAAGGGGTTGGTTCACTTTTGGGCATGCCTCATTTGCTTTGCTCTTCTTTTTCGGACACATCTGGCATGGTGCTAGAACTTTGTTCAGAGATGTTTTTGCTGGTATTGACCCAGATTTGGATTCTCAAGTGGAATTTGGAGCATTCCAAAAACTTGGAGATCCAACTACAAGGAGACAGGTAGTCTGAGACAACATTGCTCCGGTTTCTTTCGACTCTATTTTCTTTTTGTGATTTAACATAACATAAGGTACTGGAGAAATCTTGATTTGAATCACCTTTTTTTCTTTGATTCTTGTCCTTTCTTTATCTTATCTGGGAGC
>JAJJMC010009962.1:0-5000 GCA_023531435.1 Papaver californicum | reverse complement strand
GGGCAGCAAACGGTGTCCCTCTTCTTGTGCCCCTGAATCCACAAGTACCGGCGGAGGACCAAGAAACCACCCGACCCCGTACATCTGTAACTGTTACAATGGTATTGTTGAAACTTGCTTGAACATGAATAACTCCTTTTGGTATTCTACGTCCAGTCTTACGTGAACTAATACGTCCATTCCTACGTGAACCAACTCTTGGTATAGGTTTTGCCATCTTTTATCATCTCATCAATATGAGTCAGAGATATACGGATATATCCATTTCAGGTTAAAACAGATCCTTCATTTTATTTGTACGTTGGGTCCTTTTTCGAAGGATTATCCTTGTCTCTGTTTATGTCTCGGGTTGGAACAAATTACTATAATTCGTCCCCGACGGCGAATCAGTCGACATTTTTCACAAATTTTACGAACAGAGGCCCTTATTTTCATATTTGTCATTCCTTACCTTAATTCCGAATCTACTCCTTGGAAGAAAATAAGTCTCTTGGAATTTTGAACCTCGAGTTGTATCCCCACGAAAATAATGTCGAAAAAAATACACCTAATCGTTCGAATCTTTATTGCGGAGTCTATAAATTATACGTCCCCTTGTTGAATCATAACGACTTACTTCTATTTTGACTTTATCTCCTGGTAGTATCCGTATAAAACTACGTCGGATCCTTCCTGAAACATAACCTAGAATCAGATCTTCATTATCTAAGCGAACCCGGAACATGCCATTGGGAAGTGATTCAGTAATTAAACCTTCATGAATCCATTTTTGTTCTTTCATTTCAGGTAACCCCCTTGAAGTATCAACTAATGGAGGAGGAGTGATATTAGGCAACCAGTCCTTCCTCTTTTTTTTTTTTTTCGCAATATAGGAAGTTACCAATTCAATTCAGATATCAGAAAGATCACCATATATAACACAAAATTTCTCCTCCGATTCCTTCTAGCCGAGCTTCTCGGTCTGTCATTATACCTCGAGAAGTAGAAAGAATAACAATCCCCATTCCTCCTAAAATCCTAGGAATTCGTTGAGAGTTGGAATAGATTCGTAGACCGGGCCGGCTGATACGTTTTAAAATTGTTCTATATGGCCCTTTCCTATTCCTTCTATGTCGAAGGGTTGAAACCAAGAAATTTTTGTTGCTTTCTCGATGTTTTCTCACGTTTTCGATAAAGCCTTCTCGTAGAAGGATTTTCACAATGTTTTCGGTAATATTCGTAGATGCTATTCGAACCGTTCCTTTTTTATCCATGTCAGCATTTCGTATCGAAGTTATTATGTCAGCAATTGTGTCCCTACCCATGATGAACTATAATTATTGGTGCCTCCGAGTTTTAATATAATCAACATGCTCGTTATTTTTTTTATTATAAAGTTAAGGGATATACGTGATACATAATCTACAAAATTAATTTAATTAATTCCCAAGACCCTACTCTATCATATCACGGGCTTGTCTATTAGTCTTTATTCTAGATAGTATTTATAATACCTCAGGAGCTAATGATACTATTTTAGTAAAATTCAACTGTCTCAATTCCCGAGCGATCGCACCAAAAACCCGAGTTCCTTTTGGATTTCCTTCTTGATCAATGACAACTGCGGCATTGTCATCATATCGTATTATCATACCGTTGTCACGTTTAAGTTCTTTACATGTACGTACAATTACAGCTCTGATCACCTCTGATCTTTCTAGAGGCATATTGGGCACTGCTTCTTTGATTACAGCAACAATAACGTCACCAATATGAGCATATCGACGATTACTAGCTCCTATGATTCGAATACACATCAATTTTCGAGCCCCACTGTTGTCCGCTACATTTAAAAGGGTTTGAGGTTGAATCATATCATTATTTTTTATCGTTTCTTTCAATGCAAAGAAAGGGCAAAAGAAAAAAGAAATATTTTTTGTCCAGAAAAAAAGGCCTGCGGTTGTTTGTTTTTTCATCACAAAGACTCCTTTCCTTTGGTTGCACATCCCTATTCTGCAATAAGGAATTGAGTTCGTATAGGCATTTTGGACGCAGCGATTGAAATAGCTTCTCTGGCTACAATTTCTGATACTCCACCCATTTCATAAAGTATTCGACCCGGTTTAACGACAGATACCCAATATTCGGGAGATCCCTTCCCCGAGCCCATACGCGTTTCTGTAGGTCTTAATGTAACAGGTTTGTCTGGAAATATACGTACCCATATTTTTCCACCACGACGCGCATATCGTGTCATTGCTCGTCGCCCTGCTTCTATTTGTCTAGATGTGATCCAGGCCGGTTCAAGTGCCTGAAGAGCATATCTACCGAAACTAATATGATTGCCTCGGTAAGATATTCCCTTCATTCTTCCTCTATGTTGTTTACGGAATTTGGTTCTTTTGGGGTTATAGTTGATGGTTGTTTGTTATTCTCAATTCCATCTCTACTGCAGAACCGGACATGAGAGTTTCTTCTCATCCAGCTCCTCGCGAATGAAATGATTCCATAATATTACGAATATGTATTGAATTTCTAATAGACTGAATCATAGGTTTTTTGAGATCTAATCTGTCACGTAAAAATTTATATATCTTGGGTTTTATATACAACCGGAAATATACCTCTAGAATATAGAATTTTTTTTACGAATCTTTATTTTGACCTTTATTGAATCCAAAAAACTTAGCAATCCAATAAGGCCTTCGCGGGCGAATATTGACTCTTTCAATATCTGTTTAATTCGTAGGGTCAGTCCTTGACCTCTCAGAATAAATGAATAGGTTTCCTGGTTCTTTCCGCCATCCCACCTAATGAATCATTAGGATTCGTTTTCAATGGAATCTTCTGCAGTCATAGGTTCCGTCGTTCCCATCACTTCTTGGTTAATGGCTAGGCCTGAACTCTGCAACGGAGCTCCTAATTCAATTTGTTGTTCCTGAGTCAATCTACTCAGTCTTTATTGACTCGAAGCTCTCTTTTATTTGTATTTCTTTTTCCTATGAACCGGATTCATTTAATGATTAATTATGATTATGGCCGAATCCATATTGATGCTTTATTACACTGCCTTTGTATGAGATTATTCATAGACCATACATATTGGAATCATATATCATTGATATTCTCCTTCTCTCTTTCTCTCCCCCTTCCATTTATCCACATCCTTTTTTTTGTTTCACATCACAATCCACGATCAGATTGGTTTTTCTTTTATGTATATGTAATATAAAAAAGATTTCAGTTGCTACAACGATATGATCAATACATCATATAGTGACTGTTTCTTTGGATCCCGATAATACGAAGCAATGAGCTGGTTATTAGTTACATAGTTCTTAGTTCAGACTTTGGGGCCGTCCTTTCCTTTTTTAATCTAATCTAAACTAAAAAAACCGACGAGTCACACACTAAGCATAGCAATTATACCAAAGGGTCAATCTAATTTTTATTTAACCCTATAGAATTAGAAGATTTGAAATTAATCATTTTAGATTAAAGAGAAAAAAATGAAAGGTTTTTTGTCCAGTGCTAGATAGAAAAGTAAAAGAAGAGATCTTTGATTATTTCTCGTCTGCAAATATCCAAATTTTTATGCCTAATACCCCATAAATAGTCCGAACTGTATACGAACAATAATCAATTTTAGCTCGAATGGTTTGTAGGGGAACCCTGCCTTCTCTGATCCATTCGACACGCGCAATTTCTTTTCCGTCGATACGTCCTGCAATTTGTACTTGAATTCCTTTTGTATCTGCTTGCTCAGTTAATTCAATAGCTTTTTTCATTGCCTTTCGAAATGAAACTCTATTTTTTAATTGCCCAGCTATAAATTCGGCAAGAATATTAGGGTCTCCATAGGGTTTTGCAATTCTTGTAATAGCAATGTTGAGTTTTCGGTTCACAGAATTAAAACCTTTTTGTACATTGATCTGTAATTCTTCAATTCCTCTCGGTTTACCCTCTATTAACCATTTTGGAAATCCCATATAGATTATGACCTGGACCAGGTCGATTCTTTTTTGAATCTCTATACGCGCAATTCCCTCTACACCCGAAGATATTCTCATATTTTTTTGTACATAATTCTTGATACAATCCCGTATTTTTTGATCTTCCTGTAGACCCTCAGAATAACTTTTTGGTTGTGCAAACCAAAGGGAATGGTGCTTTTGGGTTGTACCAAGTCTAAAACCAAGTGGATTTATTTTTTGTCCCATACACCCTCGCTTTCTTCATTAGCCCATTTTAGTCTTTCGTGCTCTACCATACATAGATACCTCTCTCTAACATCCGTATATTTATCTATATATACATATCCCGTTTTTCTTAACCATATGAAATAGTCTTGATCTTTAGATATATCTTTCAATACAATAGTTATATGACAGGTGGGTCTTTTGATCGGATAACTACGTCCTCGAGCTCGAGGCTTTAACTTTTTCACAATAGTACCCTCGTTGACTTCGGCTTGACTAATGATTAAATCTGTTTCCTTGAAACCCATATTGTGACTAGCATTTGCTGCTGCTGAATAAACCAATTTAAAAATAGGATAACATGCTCGATAAGGCATGAGTTCTAGTATCATAAGTGTTTCCTCGTAGGAACGCCCACGAATCTGATCGATTACTCTTCGTGCTTTGTGAGCAGACATACATATATGTTGACCTAAAGCGGATACTTCCACATCTGGGTCCCTCTTTATCATAAGGTTAACCTCCCACTAATGAACGACGAGCACCCATATTAACTTTATTATTATTAACATTAACGACGAGATTTATTATCGCTTCTCGCATGTCCCCGGAAATTTAGAGTAGGTGCAAATTCTCCCAATTTGTGACCCACCATACGATCTGTTATATAAATAGGCAGATGGTCTTTTCCATTATGAATAGCAATTGTATGGCCGATCATTGTGGGTATAATGGTAGATGCCCGGGACCAAGTTACTATTATTTCTTTTTCCCCCCTGATGTTGAGCTTTTCAATTTTTGCTAATAAATGATTAGCAACAA
>JAJJMC010009952.1:0-19710 GCA_023531435.1 Papaver californicum | reverse complement strand
TAAACAAGCAGAGGTAAATCACAAGCATGGGACATCAGAGGTTGTCAACCCAGCATGACCCATCAAACAAAAACACCACTACTGAATGAAAACCGTTTTTCTATTTCAAATCTATGCAATTTAATAAGTAAAGAATTATAAAGAAATTAAATTAAATTAGACTTACCACATAATATTGAGGGAAAAACCTCCTCCATCATCCCAGTAAATGTACTTAGCTCATGGTGAAGAAAACTTGCTCAAAAGATCTTTTCATTGCTCCAAAAGTTGATTACAAGGTGAAATAATGGTGCAACAGCTGAACAGATACGTGTATAAGTGTCACAGAACAGGGTTCAGCTGTTACAAAAAGATATAAGCAACAAAGGAGGGAAAGGACATAGCAACAGGAGCGGGAGAGAACTGCAACACTTGTAACTGTTGTCGAACAGCACTTGAAGAACAGCTGCCCAGTTTCCGACGACCTTGTTTTTGATTCTCTAGGCTTGTCTCTGATTTCTCCGGATTCTCTTCATATATATAGGGTCTACAAACCCTAGGAAGAGTTCTAAACCTAATAGAACTCTCTCAAACAACTCCCAAATTCGATTCCAAATCAAAACAGGAATCAAGTCCATTTTCCGGCCAAATTCGGATTTCGGAGCAAATTTCACGGCTTAAATCATGTAGTTCGATGTTTGTGGAGTGTTTGCACAATCCTTGTAGTCTTTGGGTGATTTAGAATCACTCAAAAATTCCAAAATTCACGTAACAGAGTTCACAGCAGTTTCCCGATGAGTCGAGCCGATTCGACTCGCTGAGTTGGCCGATCCGACTCGTTCCGATCCTGGGGTGCCCCTTATCCAAAGTTGGGGTGCCAATAACACTTTTTGAGCCAATTTTTTCACAAATCTTTATTCTTCTAATGTACCTACAAAAGAATAAAAACACGTAATAAGTGCAAAATCAAATACTAACTCAATAGAAATTAAGGTGCAAATTAGACACTAAAATGTGTCTATCATTATCCCAATGTCCTGATCATGGGTTTGAAAATAAAACTGTCGATGGCGCTATAACATTTTTGAATAAAATCGCCGAGAAGACCCAACAGTGGGAAAATAGTAGGGATCCCCTGAGAAAAATTCTTCTAAGTAAAGGGAATGTTAATAGGGTAGACGGATCTTTTGAATCGGATGCCAAAATATCAGCTATATCGAAAAGGTTAGAAGCTTTAGAACTGAGTCAATCTAGTAGTATTGAGCCCAAATCATTTTGGGAATGATAGATTGTTGAAGAGCAATCCCATGGTCTTTATAATAACACTAGGTTTGATAATCATCAGAAGTTCGACCCTTAAAACCTATAACCCTGGTTGGAGAAACCATTCTAACATTTCTTGGTCCAAGGGCCAGAGTCAAGGTCAATCTAGTAATTCTAAGGTTCCCCCAGGTTTTGGTTATGCTAAGAATCCTTCTGGACCAACACAATTTCAGAGTCCGATAGATAAGACGATAATGATTTTAGCTGAGTCTGTTGCCTCATTGACTCAGAATACTAAAGACTTCCAGCAGTTTTTCAACCAGAGTTTACGAGAAAATCAAAAGTTTGTTCAGGATAATAGTCAGGCTATTTCTAATTTAGAAACCCAGGTTGGTCAGATCGCGGAGTCTTTAAGAGAAAGAGAAAAAGGTAGGTTTCCTAGTCAACCCCAACGAAATCCTAGAGGAGTTCAACAAATATCTTCCGGTGAGAAATCATCAAATCATGTGAATGAAATTAGAACCCTTAGAAATGGTAAAGTGGTAGATAACAAGGTAACTGTACCTGATAGTGAACATACTGATAGATATATAACCACCTGGTAGTAGTAGCGACGTTATTTCCCGAAGTTGCAACTGCCAAAACAATCTTACCTCTTGCACGAAGTAAAGAACATAGGGTTCTTATGAGGTATTTCTTACTTGTTCCACCACTTCCATATAAAAAAAGAGACGACCATCATTTTCTTCAACTGATTTTGAAATCTTATTAAACACTGTTTTTTGTTTTGTATTTAATACCTTCTTCAAAGTCTCTGCCTCCTCCAGCAGACTATTCATGTCATAATTTATTTATTCATGCATCAAGTTGTCTTTATGAACGTTGATATCAGACATGTCTGGATACTGGATTTATGAAAATTCATACTCCTTTATAGTTCTACCATGTTTCCAGAAAATTAACACAATTTCCTACGATGTATAATTTTGCAAAACATCATCCGTTGAAAATCAACCCCAGATCATTACAAAGCCCAACTTATCTTTTATTCTAGCCCAAGTTAAATAAAATCCCAATTCAAACCAAGACAATAGAAGCTTCTCAACAAATATGGAAGGAAGATATTTTAAGGGAAAATTGTAGAAGGATGTAGAAAGTAGTTTTTTTAGGAGAAGTGTATAGAAGTTGGTAATAATGTATGGCTAGGATTATTTCTTAACTTAATATTTGTATGATGTAGATTGCATGGTGAGGACTATAAATACCCTCCCTTGCACTTTGGTTATGCATCCTCTAAAAATTAAGTCCTTGTATTCTTAGTTTGAGTGTAGTGTCTTGAGTGTAAGTTGTGAGCTTCCTATTGAGTGTCTATTTCTCTTCAAATTGTGAGTGGTCTTTGGAAAGTGTTGTAGTGCCTTTTTATTGTGGGTATAATACAAGTCATTTCTCTACTTGTTGGGTCAAATATTAGTAAGTTTAGAGTTGTGCACTCAAAAATTTACTCAACAATTGGTATCAGAGCCAGGTTGTAAGGTCTCTTGAAATTCTGAGTATGTTCTGTGGCTGCAGTTTTAACTGATCTTCCATATGAGAAAAGATTTCTTGAGATTATTTTCGGGGTTATTACAAAACTTTTGGAGCTTCTTTGTGTTTAGAGTAGTTTAGTACTCTGCAAGTTTATCAATCAAGCTTCTTCGTTATAGTCGAAGTCCTTCCGGCATGATGGGTGACCTTCAAGTAGTTGGAGGAATCAAGAAGCTCAACAACAAAAACTACAACACGTGGGAAACATGTATGAAGTTCTACTTACAAGGCCAAGATCTTTTGGAGGTTGTCGGTGGTGGTGAAGTTACACAACCGGCGGCAGAAGATGCCAATGGCATCTTGCGAAAGTGGAAAATTAAAGCAGGAAAAACGACGTTTTCTTTAAAGACCACAATTGAAGAAGAAATGTTGGTGCACATCCGGGATTCCAAAACACCGAATAAAGCATGGGACACTTTCGTTACAATTTTTTCAAAAAAGAATGATACAAGATTGCAACTTCTCGAGAATGAGCTACTATCGATGGCGTAACATGACATGACGATTGCTCAATACTCTCACAAGGTAAAGTCGATATGCTTTGAAATTTCAGAGTTATATCCGACAGCTCCTACGGGGAAACCAGGATAAATAGAATAACTATCCATGGTTTGAGACCCGAATATCGAGGGTTTGTTGCCGCTATACATGGATGGCCGACACAACCATCGCGTGTTGAGTTTGAAAATTTGCTTGCAGGTCAAGAAGCTATGGACATGAAAATGGGAGGAGTCTCGCTGAAGGGTGAAGAGGAAGCGCTCTACACCAGCAAAAGCAGAGGCACTTTCAAGAGGTACACTGGTAGTGGATCTAAAAAGGATGGTGACAAGGCGAAAAGTCACCAAGAAAAGGGAGGCGAAAGGACAGGGGGAGCTTCCAAGAACCGCGGTAATAATAGGAAGTTCGATGGCGAGTACTACAATTACGGGAACATGGGCCACATGGCGAAAGATTCTTGGACCAAGAAAAAGGCTATTGAAAGTAATAATGCTACTTCCAGTACTAAGGAGAATAACGAAGATGGTTAGGATGCTGAAGCATTATTCGCTATGGAGGAAGAAGAATTAGCTCTCACAGTAACAACACTAGAACAAATTGACTACAAGAATGACTGGATCATATACTCGGGATGCTCAAATCATATGAAGGGTGATAAACAGAAGCTGCAAAACCTGTCTGAGTACAAGGGAGGTCGTGTGGTGGTGACAGTCGACAACTCAAGGTTACCGATAGCTCACTTTGGTAAGACTATAGTTACACCTAGATATAATACTAACCAGGTGCCACTTCAAGATGTTTATAATATCCCAGGAATGAAGAAAAATTTATTATCTGTGGCTCAACTGACATCATCAGGACATTATGTCTTGTTCGGTCCCCGAGATGTGAAGGTGTATCGTGATCTCAAATTCTCAGAATCACCAACAATGGAGGGGCGACGATTGGAGTGAGTTTACGTGATGTCAGCAGAGTCTGCATATGGAGACATGACAAGAAAAAATGAGACAACAGATCTATGGCACATGCGGTTAGGTCACGTTAGCTATTCCAAGCTAAGTGTGATGGTGAAGAAGTCGATGCTTAAGGGGCTTCCTCACTGGACGTGAGAACAAACACGATCTATGCGGGATACTAGTATGGTAAAGCACACCAATTACCATACGAGGAATCGAAGTTTAAAGCACAAGAACCATTAGAGTTAGTTCACTCTGATATGTTCGGACCCGTTAAGCAACAGTCAATTAGCGATATGCGGTACATGGTGAAATTCATTGATGACTTCTCCATGTATGTGTGGGTTTTCTTTATGGAAGAAAAATCTGACACATTCTCAAAGTTTAAAGAGTTCAAAGAGTCATCCGAAGGAGAAGAGGGGAAGAAGATCCGTTGCTTGCGCACATACAATGAAGGAGAATATAGCTCAAACGAGTTCTCTCAATACCTAATGGAATTCCGAATACGTCATCGCTACACTTGTGCCAACACGCCACAACAGAATGATGTAGCGGAACGAAAGAACTGGCATCTTGCGGAAATTTGTCAGAGTATGCTACATGCAAATAACGTACCGAGAAGGTTTTGGGATGAAGCAATAAGGACTGCAGTCTTTGTGATCAATATACTTCTTCAACCAAGGTTAGGATTTGTTTCACCCTTTGAGAAACTATGGAACATGAAACCTTTAGTTATCTAATTTCGAGTATTTGGCTGTATATGTTATGTGTTTGTTCCTGATCATTTACGGAGAAAGTTTGACAAGAAATTTGTTAGATGTATCTTTGTGGGATACGACAACCAGAGAAAAGGGTGGAAATATTTTGATCCAATGAGTGGAAGATGCTACACGTCACGAGATGTGGTGTTCGATGAAGCATCTTCTTGGTGGTCCTCAGAGAAGGAGGTGTTTCCAGACTCGAAAGAATTTGGATACAAGCTGCAATAAAAAATGGGGGAGCATATTGTTCAACTCCAACCAAGTTCAGATAAATCAGGAGGTCCAAACGGCGATAATGTCGAACAAGGAGTGACTCAGAATCCTTGGCAAACTGGCGTGTATCAACAACCAAACGAAGAAGGTGGGCCTAGTGAAACAGAAGAATCAATTCCACAATCTTAACTTCAAAGGACAACAAGAACACGAAGGCCAAATCCCAAATACGCCAATGAAGCCATAGTTGAAGAAGAAACTATAAGAGAGCCTGAGACGTTCGAAGAAGCATCGTAGAGTTATGATTAGATGACATCTATGGAAGAAGAGATTGGAATAAATATTGGAATTTATGGAAGATGGATGTGAAGAATGCTTTTCTTCATGGAGAGCTGGATCGGGAGATCTACATGATCCAACCAATGGGTTTTCATATCCAAGGTCATCATGAATATGTGTATAAGTTGTGGAAAGCACTCTAGGATTAAAACAAGCACCCAGGGCGTGGTATGGTAAGATTGATGAATTTCTAACGCAAAGTGGTTATTCAGTAACATCTGCAGATCCTAGCTTGTTTGTCAAAGCCAATGAAGATAAGCTAGCTATCGTGCTAGTGTACGTGGACGACTTAATCCTAACCGGTGACGATGAGGCAGAAATTCTTCGGACGAAGGAGAATTATCAGTTCATTTTCAGATGAAGGAACTTGGCAATTCAAGCACTTCCTTGGTCTAGAGGTTGATCACACACAATACAAGCCGATTTCGACGCCGATTGAACCAAATGCCAAAATATATGCTCATGAAGGAAAAGATTTGGAAGATGCGACAATGTATCGACAATTAGTAGGTAGTCTAATCTACTTAAACTGGACTCGACCTGATATTTCTTATGCAGTTGGTGTGACGAGTCGGTACATGCAAAATCCAAAGAAGCCTCACTTGGAAGAAGTACGACGAATAATGAGATATATGAAAAACACAATTGACTATGGTCTTTTGTACAAAAAAGGTGAAGAATGCAAGTTAGTTGGTTACTTTGATGCTGATTATGCAGGAGATCATGACACCAGGAGATCAACAACTGGGTATGTGTTTAAACTTGGCTCCGGAACAATTTTTTGGTGTAGCAAGAGACAACCAACAATATCATTGTCAACCACTGAAGCTGAGTATCGAGCAGAAACAATGACAGCTCAAGAAAGTACATGGTTGATACAGCTGATGAATAATCTACATCAACTAGTAGATTATGCAGTTCCATTGTACTGTGACAATTAATCGGCAATTTGTTTGGCGGATAATCCAGTCTTTCATGCAAGAACTAAGCATGTTGAAGTGCACTATCACTTTATCAGAGAAAAGTTTATGCAAGAAAAAATCTAGATGAGTCAAATCAAGACATATGATCAAGTTGCTAACTTGTTCACAAAAGGCTTGAGCACTGGCAAGTTCGAAATGTTTCATGGTCAGCTTGGCAGAATGCAAATAGTAAGAGCTGGTGTTGAGGGGGAGTGTTGAAAATCAACCCATCCTATTACAAAGCCCAACTTATCTTTTATTCTATCCCAAGTTAAATAAAAGCCCAATCCAAAGCCAAGACAATGGAAGCTTCTCAACAAATGTGGAAGGAAGATAGGGAAAATTGTAGAAGGATGTAAAAAGTAGATTTTTTAGGAGAAGTGTGTAGAAGTTGGTAATAATGTATGACTATGATTATTTATTAATTTAATATTTGTAGGGTGTAGATTGCATAATGAGGACTATAAATACCCTTCCTTGCACTTGGGTTATGCATCCTCTAAAAATTAAGTACTTGTATTCTTAGTTTGAGTGTAGCGTCTTGAGTGTAAGTTGTGAGCTTCCTATTGAGTGTCTATTTCTCTTCAAGTTGTGAGTGGTCTTTGGAAAGTGTTGTAGTATCTTTTTAGTGTGGGTATAATACAAGTAATTTGTCTACTTGTTGGGTCCAATATTAGTAAGTTTATAGTTGTTCACTCTAAATTTTACTCAACATCATCTACGAGTGTTAAACCTCCGTAAAGCTGTCTTTTTTATTACGCTTGGAACGCGATAATGAATTTCAAAATTGAGTGTTCTCTATATACATTCAGCACCCGATAGATATCAAACTTCGATATATGTATTCATCTCGTCATTGTTTGGTTTTTGTACTGGATCAATAATATCATTTTTGGTGTTGTTCTTTTTATTTGGCGGAGTAATTTCAAGAATAGCATTGTTAGTACCTAAAAATTGATTCTACGAAAAACAATGTACTGTAGAAGTACTTTATTTTGATTCAAAACCAAAATTGTACAAAGCAAGCCTAAACCATGATAGTATCCGTTCCGTTCTGTTTCGGTCACGATGAGAGGAAATGGATTGATCTTATTGGAGGGAAGCAAAAAAAGTTGAAGGAATTTTGTATGTTGAATGCTACGGAAAGTTGCATAACTATTGAGAGAAATCACAGAGCTTATGAGAATTGTAAGCATGTTGTGATTTTGAAGTGGGCTAAGGAGCCTATTTATAATAGTTTGGAACACACTTATCTTTTCTTTGTAAAGTAGTGGAAGCAGTAAAGAGATGGAGTAGTGGAAGTCGTGGGGATAATGGTATAACCGCCCGTTATCCTTGGAAGTTTATGGAAAACCACGATTTCATTATCCTGTTAACTTATCCAGTTTTACCATTACCTTGTAACTTCCAGATCATGGGGTGTTCCCCCGCCACATGTTGCTGTAACCTTCATATGAAAACCCCATGAATTATCGCCCCATGTAACATGATTTGATTTCTCGTAGAAATTGGTGGGGTCGTGAACTCAGGATGGTGCTAACACTAACCACGATTTTATTAGAAAGACCTAGAAAAGTTAGCACCACAAACAAAGGAAAATGCAAGCACTGGTGCTGGGGAGAAGGCCAGGGATAACAAGTTAGTGCTGGGGCTAGTGCAACACTAGCGTCATTGGCCAGTGTTAGTGCAACGTTAGCATTGTTGGCCAACACTAAATCGTTAGCGCTGGAGCTAGTGCAGCGTTAACGCTTCCCAACGCTAACTCGTTAGGCCTGGAGCTAGCCTCAAACTAGCATTTCTCAGCGCTAACTCGTTAGAGCTGGAGCTTGTCCAGCACTGACGGCTCTATGGCCTGTTTGGCGCGCGCTTTGTTAGTTTCTTTTTTGTCTTTTTTGTCTGTTTCTGGCTTTTTTGCACATGTGTGTGCTACTTATTGGTATTGAGAATGTGACTAGGGTTCGCCCAGGATAGCACTTGCTAGTACCATGATTATTGGGTATGCACCACTAGCTTTGATATTTATTAATGTTGTGGCCATACATGGCATGTTTAGAGTTTCTCAATTGTACGAGATTCTTTTAGCATTTTATGCAATGCATATATAACATTTTCAAGAGATTCAGCCGTAGAAGTTTGCAACTTAAAATTATGCTTGATGCGACTCTGAAATTAGATGGTATGTATCTAATTAGTTTTTTTATTCAGATATGGCTTAGACTCTATTCTGAATGTTCATAATTTCATATAATCAGCGTATTCTGTCTTATACAAATAGTTCGCATAGATGCATATGAAATAACAAAGGGTTTTCATTATAATTAAACCCTAGGTTTTTTTAATTGTGGGATCTAAATTTGGAGTTTGCATGGTTTTTTTTGTTTAAATCATGATGTGATAGTTCGATCTTTACTTGTGGGGAATGAGGTAAGACAATACATGTTTGAATCCCAGGAGATATATGCTTGACATGATGTTCCAGGATGAAGTTAATGACAACCTTCTTGTCAACACTGTTCTCATACAGATGGGTTGATAGACATATTTTTGTGTATAAATTACACTCAATTATCTATTTTGATAGTGTTTGTTTTTGTACTTATTATGGATTTTTATGTCTTTGTAGGTATTTTTCAGAAATAAACATTTGCAGAAAAATCGGCTCGAAAAGTGATAAAGGCACCTGGAAATAATTGATAAAGAAACCCACACTTTGGATTGGGGGCACCCCTTTCATTTCAAATATGCGAAAAATAGCGGGAAACTATTTCTTCACGTGAGAGGCTTCGGTGATGATTCTGAACCGAGTTTATGGTGTTTTAACGTGTTCTTTCTATCCCAAATTGATCAAACACTCAAGGGATAACACAACACACGTCAACAAAGAGTTTTAACCAGAGAAAAATTGTGTGGAAAAATCGAATCTGGACGGGAAAAAGAGCTCTTCCCTGTTTCAGTTTCATACGGGATTTCAAGTTGATTTGGATTTGTTTTTGGTTCCTTATCGGTTCTCTAGGGTTTCTAGGGTTCACTAATACTATATATAGCCAAGAGAAACGAGAAACAAGACATCCAGAGCCACCGTAAAATATCAGGAACAAAAAGGAGTTTTCTGCTGCTGCTGCGAATAGAAGAACAGGAAGAACAAAAGGCGCCCAGAAACTGTCGCTGATACTGTCATAGTTTCAGCTGCTTCAGCCGTCTTATTCCCATTACGGTAACAGTCCGTCTTTCTTTCCTGTTCCTTTTTCTTTTCCTGTGACACTCCAAACCATCCACGGTAACGCTTATAAGCGTATTAAAACGTCTGTGTTACTTCTATTACACCATTTTAAGCACTTTTTGAGCAATGAGAATCTATTTTGAGTGTGTTTCCATTACAATGATCTAATCACCATCACTGGGTGACGAAGGAAGCCGTTCATCCAATAATTGTGGTAACTTTTATTTTAATTATATTTATTCTACAATTCTTTTATTATTAATTGCTTGAATTAGAATGAAAAAAATTGGTTATTCTTAAACAGTTGTGTTCTCTTTTGCTGAGTCATGCTTGGTTAACTGCTTTGATGTCTCATGCTTAAGATTTACAATTATTCTTTCAAAAAACTATCTTTGGCATATTTAAATTAAATTGAAAATAAGAATTGTTAGATGTTATCACTGAAGTATTGGTGAAAGGTGGAATCTTAAGCCCTAGTTTTCTTTCATCTATTTTAAAATTAAATCTGTTTAATCTTATTTATTTTTAGCTATTAAAATTTAGGTCTAGAAATCAATCTTCACAAGTCCGAGAATCGAATCCTTTTTACCACTATATTAAAATCACATCAATTTTTGGTGCCGCCGACGTGGAATTGTTTTTAGGTTTAAGGTTTTAGATTTATTTTTAGGTTTTTATTTATTTTATTTTTTTTATTTTACTTTGTTCTATTTTACGTTTCTTTTGGTATTTATCTTTTTGCTATAAGTTTTGGATTTTAGATCGAAAAGAAAAGTAAACCAAAGATTTGGAATTAAAGCTAAAAGATTTGGAGTTAAAAGCTAAAGCTTAAAGAACGGAAAAGAAGACGATGATTTATTTTAATTAGATTTTATTTTTAGTTTTATTTTAGATTTAATTTGTTTATGTTTTTAAAAAATTGTATTGGGATTTTTATTATTTCTGTAATTTTATTTTTATTTTG
Organism: Papaver californicum; assembly: GCA_023531435.1. Taxonomy (NCBI): domain Eukaryota; kingdom Viridiplantae; phylum Streptophyta; class Magnoliopsida; order Ranunculales; family Papaveraceae; genus Papaver; species Papaver californicum. The sequence continues at coordinate 8,971 of JAJJMC010009952.1, read as the reverse complement.
GACTTTTCCTTTTGGACTTTTGGTCTTTTTATTATTTTTAAACCCTACGGAAGGGTATTATTCGAATATAAACTGCTACAGGGAAGGACGACAATTACGATATTGTCTCGGCCCCTCGGTTTCTCACACTGACATAGGAGTCGGTGACCCGAGTCGATTACAACCGAATCATCCCCCGTCTGGTACGGAAGGTAAGACTCGATCAACCCACGAATCCCCTGCAAGTGGGTTTACTGTATTCCTTCGTATGCATATATGTTGACGAACTGAAAACGGACTTACTTTTCTAGCAAAGGGAAAGAACTGGCCATACAAGATAAGGACTCGGATTTCATCACCGTTTCCTTCTTGCCCGCTTTAGGAACACGTTATCAAACGCGAACATAAAACCTTAAAATTTATACTAGAAAGAGACCGATAGGGTAACGAGCTTATAGGAAACTCGTTAAAAATGACTATATTGGTTACCTTGTTAGCCGAACTCGAAGTTCAAGAAGATTATTTTAAGTTGATTAGAGCCTCCTTGTAACCCAGGGAAAAGTGCCAAAGAGACAGGGTTATCAAAGCTCCTTAGAGCTTATCCTGTTTCTCTTCAACTTAATCTAATTCAGATCGTTCTAAGAGGTTTGCTAAAATTGTAAAAAGTTGCCTTTCGAAAGAATAGAAGCTGGTCTAGAAACAATCTAAGTGGAGTCATTATGCTTTTTGTTTGCTAGATTCAATAGGTTTGATTTTGTTGAGTCATCCTTGCTTGTGATTGTTAGAATTTCCTTCCGTTTAGGATTTTATTTATTTTTAATTTTTATTTAGTGTATGCCAAGACCGCTCTTCAAGCGGACTTGGAAAAGAGACGCTTTAGGTCGCTTAATTAGTGACAAGACTAGTAGTTTTGTCCCTGGAAACTAGAACCTCGAAGACTCTTCTTTTGAGGGCCTTGTTTTTGATTTTGATAACTTGACATTGTGTGAAGAAGTTACTTCTAGTCCTTTGATAGCGCTAGCAATGGAAACCTTAAAAGCTTTGTTGAACCCGACTAGGAGTTCTCGTCCATCATGTATCAAGTTAGCTGATACTGAAGAAAACTATGAGTTTAAACCTGGGATCATACAGATGCTCCCAATCTTCTTAGGGAAAGAAAATGAACCCTTATTTCCATGTTAGGGATTTTGAGGAAATATGTAGTACCCTCAGGATCAAGGACCTAGATGATGAATCATTGAAATTTACACTGTTTCCTTTTTCGCTAAGAGACAAAGTCAAATCTTGGCTATATAGTTTGACTTCGGAGTCAATTGAAACCTATGAACAACTTACATCTTCCTTTTCCCAGAAGTTTTTCCCTAGACACAAATATCATATATTAGGCAGCAGATTTGCACATTTGCTCAACAAGAGGGAAAATATTTATATAGGTATTTAGAAGGGTTCAATGACTTATTATCCCAATGTCCTGATCATGGTTTATAAAAAAGTAAGGCTAGTTCGAATCCTCTACGAGGGAGACAGGGAGAACACACACATATTGCTATTAAAGTGTCAACATTGTTTTTTTTTATTTTTTTTTTGAAGAAAACTAAGAATCGGGCTTGATCTCAAACACTCTATTTCATCCTAGCTGCGATAACAATTTGATACTGGGCCCCACCAAATCACTTAGAGAAACACAAAATTGCAAAAATAAAAACAGAAAGTGATATGGTCGAGATAGACTCCGAGATGTGGTGACAACTATCATGTTATTTCTAACACCTGAACTCTGTCCTTTTATGAATAGACCATTTAACTGGGCACACCAATTCCTATAAAAAGAAATAAGTTTCCATCTACCTAGAATGGTTAGTGTCACCCTGAAGTGTTCACAGGTTTCTAAATTCTAGAGCTTTATTATTTTACTAAAAAGTTTCTCCTTTACCCCCAAACTTAAATCAAACAGTGTCCTCAATGTTTCGAAATTAAGAGCAGTACCAATAGATAAGTAAAAAGAGGAATAATGAGGTAAGTCAGAAAGACAGTACCTGAAGCATAGCAACCTATCCATGGAGAATAAAATAAAAACCTAAAATCCTACAAAAATATACTAATATACAAGAACAACCCTGACGGTCAATCAGAGTAAGCAGGGTCCTCCAGAGGGACCTCCTCAACATCACCTGTAGAAAAAGGCTCTAAAAATGGTTTCAATCTCTGACCGTTAACCTTGAAAAGATTTCTACCATCTTGAGTCTCAATCTCAATAGCACCATGAGGAAAAATAGTGCGAACAACAAATGGACCGGTCCACCGAGACCGTAACTTCTCGGGGAAAAGAAGCAACCGAGTATCATACAGAAGAACTTTTTGACCTGGAGAAAATGACTTTCTTAAAATATTTCTATCATGCACAAGTTTCATTTTGTTCTTATACTCCCTAGCACTTACATATGCATCTTTCCGAATCTCTTCCAACTCATTGAGCTGGAGCTTCCTGTGAGCTCCTGCTTTGTCAAGTGAAAAATTAAACTGCTTTACAGCCCAATACGCTTTATGTTCTAACTCGACAGGCAGGTGACATTCCTTACCAAAAACTAGACAATAGGGTGACATTCCAATAGGGGTCTTAAACGCGGTACGGTAAGCCCATAAGGCATCAGTTAGCCTCAATGACCAGTCTTTCCTATTAGGATTAACTGTTTTCTCTAGAATATATTTTATCTCCCTATTGGAAAACTCTACTTGACCACTAGTCTGTGGGTGATATAGGGTAGCTACTTTGTGAGTAATACCATATTTCTTCATTAAAAGCTTAAACGGTCGATTACAAAAGTGTGACCCTCCGTCACTAATTATAGCTCGCGGTGTACCAAAACGTGCAAATATGTTATCGTTCAAAAACTGGACCACAACCTTGTGGTCGTTTGTTTTACACGAAACCGCCTCTACCCACTTCGACACATAGTCTACAACGACAAGGATGTAAAAATAATCAAAAGAATTAGGAAAAGGACCCATAAAATCAATGCCCCACACATCAAAGACCTCAATAACTAAAATAGGGTTCAAAGGCATCATATTTCTACGAGAAATAGTTCCTAACTTCTGGCATCGCAAGCAACACAGTAACTGTGGAAATCTTTAAACAACGATGGCCAGTAGAATCCACACTGCAATATCTTAGCAGCAGTCTTCTTAGCACTAAAGTGACCCCCACAAGCGTGATCATGACAAAAGGAAATAATACTTGACTGGTCACTCTCAGGTATACATCTCCTAATAATCTGGTCTGGACAATACTTAAACAAGTAAGGATCGTCCCAAAAGAAATGTTTCACCTCAGCTAAAAACCTAGAACGATCTTGTCTACCCCAGTGTTGAGGCATTCGACCAGTAACAAGATAGTTCACTATATTCGCAAACCATGTTGATTGGGAAACAACAAATAGTTGTTCATCCGGAAAGTTATCCCTCACAGGAGGAGAATCATCTGGGAAATCCAAAACAAGTCTAGACAAGTGGTCTGCTAATACATTTTCGGCACCCTTTTTGTCTCTAATTTCTAGTGAGAATTCTTGTAACAAAAGGATCCATCTAATCAATATAGGTTTAGTATCCTTCTTAGACAGAAGGTATTTGAAAGCAGCATGATCGGTAAAGACTATAACCTTAGAACCTAAGAGATAGGATCTAAACTTGTCTAAGGCAAAAACAATGGATAAAAGTTCCTTCTCTCTGGTGGTGTAGTTCATTTGGGCATCATTCAAGGTTTTGCTAGCATAGTAAATCACATGAAGCAATTTGTTCTCTCGCTGACCTAACACAACACCAATAGCATAGTCTGAAGCATCACACATTATCTCAAAGGGTAGGTTCCATTTAGGTGCCTGGACTATGGGAGCGATAGTGAGTAAAATCTTAAGCTTCTCAAAAGCCTCTAAACAAGCATCATAAAGACAAACTTAACATCTTTTGTAAGCAAATTGCAAAGAGGTCTAAAAATCAAGCTAAAATCCTTAATGAATCGACGATAAAACCTGCATGCCCTAAGAATGACCTAACATATCGTATTGTTTTGGGAACCTGTAAAGTCTTAATAAGGTCAACTTCTACCTCTATACCCTTAGAAGATACGATATGCCCTAAAACAATTCCTGATCTAACCATGAAATGGCATTTTTCCCAATTAAGCACTATATTCTTTTCCTTACACCAAGTCAACACTAATGTCAAATGGTGCAAGCATTCATCAAAAGATGACCCAAATACCGAAAAATCATCCATAAAGACCTCTAAAAACCGTTCTACCATGTCAGAAAATATGCTCATCATACAACGCTGAAAAGTAGCGGGTGCATTGCACAACCCGAAAGGCATGCGTCTATATGCAAAGGTACCAAAGGGACAGGTAAAAGTAGTTTTCTCTTGGTCTTCTGGGGAAATAACAATCTGATTATAACCAGAAAAACCATCTAGCAAGCAATAGTGGCTATGTCCAGCTAATCTCTCTAGCATTTGGTCGATGAAAGGAAGGGGAAAGTGATCCTTCCTTGTGACCTTGTTCAATTTTCTATAGTCAATACAAACACGTCACCCCGTGGTCACTCGGGTTGGGATTAATTCATTATTATCATTCTGAACTACAGTGATACCTGATTTCTTGGGGACAACCTGAACGGGGCTGACCCACTTACTGTCTGAAATTGGGTAAATAATACCCGCATCTAACAACTTAAGCACTTCAGTTCGAACTACTTCTTTCATATTGGGGTTAAGTCGACGTTGCATCTCCCTAGACGGTTTTGTATCATCCTCTAAATGAATCTGATGCATACAAACAGTAGGACTTATTCCCTTGGTCCACCCTAAAGCTTTCTTATTATCTTGAAACACAGTCACTAACCTACTTTCCTGGTTACTCTCCAAGTCGGATGCTACAATCACATGAAAAGTCTCATATGGGCCTAAATACATATATTTCATAGTATCTGGTAGTTGTTTAAGGTCCAACTTAGGAGGCTCTTCTAAAGAGGGAGTTAGGGTAGATTTAGAAACTGGTAGTTGTTCAAACTTAGGTTTCCATCCATTACTAGTGTCTAACAAAGGGGATGAATCTAACAAAGTGTTCACCTCATTGATTACACTATCATTATCAAAATCAAACCCAAAGTGGGCTAGGCATTTCTCCAACGGATCTTCTAACAAAGTGTTCGGTAATGACTCCTGAACTAGTGTTCCTATCATGTTCACCTCTTCAATGCACGGGTCATCTAACTCAGGTGGTTTCTTACTGATATTGAAAATATTTAGCTCAATAGTCATATTACCAAATGATAAGTTCATAACACCATTTCGACAGTTAATGATCGCATTAGATGTTTCTAAAAACGGGCGACCTAATATCACAGGTATCTGATTCTCTGGGTCAGGGACAGGTTGGGTATCAAGGACAACAAAATCTACTGGATAAATAACTTATCGACCTCAATAAGAACATCCTCTATGACACCACGAGGAATTTCACATACCTATCAGCTAACTGCAGTGTCATCTGAGTAGGTTTCAAATCACCAAGTCCTAGATGGAGGTACACATGGTACAGTAGTAGGTTCACACTGGCTCCTAAGTCAAGTAAGGCTCTCTCAACATGGTAATTACCAATTGTGCAAGAAATAGTTGGGGAACCTGGGTCTTTGTACTTAAGAGTTGTATTGTTATGGATAATTGAACTCACATGACTAGCTAAAAAGGCTTTCTTTTGTACACTAAGCTTTCGCTTTCGCGTGCACATGTCCTTAAGGAACTTGGCATAAGGAGGAATCTGCCTAATTGCATCTAATAATGGAAGGTTGATCGTGACTTGCTTAAAAACCTCCAATATGCCATTAAAGTTGGTTTCCTTCTTTGTGGTTGCTAACAGTTGTGGGAATGGGGCTCTGGGCACAAAATCTGGCTTATGAGGATCTAACTCAGGCTCTTTAGAGACTTTATCAGTCTCTTCAGCTATTGGATCAGATGGGTGAACTATAGTATGTTCACTATCAGCCACAGTTACCTTGTTATCGACCACTTTACCATTCCTAAGGGTTCTAATTGCATTCACATGATTTGATGATTTCTCACCGAAAGATATTTCATGAACTCTTCTAGGATTGGGTTGGGGTTGACTAGAAAACTTACCTTTTTCTCTTTCTCTTAAAGACTCAGCGATATGACCAACCTGGGTTTCTAAATTAGAAATAACCTGACTATTATCCTGAATAATCTTTTGATTATCTCGTAAACTCTGGTTGATAGACTGCTGGAAATCTTTAGTTTTCTGAGTCAATGAGGCAACAGACTCAGCTAAACTCATTATCGTCTTATCTAGCGGACTCTGAAATTGTGTTGGTCCAGCATAACCAAAACCTGGGAAACCTTAGAATTACTAGACTGACCTTGACTCTGGCTCTTGGACCAAGAAAGGTTAGGATGGTTTCTCCAACCAGGGTTATAGGTTTCTGAATAAGGGTCGAATTTCTGACGATTATCAAACCTAGTGTTATTATAAAGAACATGGGTTTGCTCATCAACAGTCTGTCCTTCCCAAAATGGTTTGGGCTCAATACTACTAGATTGACTCAGTTCTAAAGCTTCTTACCTTTTAGATATAACCGTTATTTTGGCATCCGATTCAAAAGATCCTTCTACCTTATTAACATTCCCTCTACTTAGAAGAATTGTTTTCTGGGGCTCCCTACTGTTTTCCCACTGTTTGGTTTTTTCGGCGATTTCATTCAAAAATGTCATCGCATCATCGACAGTTTTATTTTCAAACCCACCTGTGCATAAAGACTCAACCATGGTTGTTGTCGAATAATCTAAACCCTCGTAAAGGATTTGAACAAGCCTTACTTTTTCTAAACCATGATGAGGACATTGGGATAGTAAGTCATTGAACCTTTCTAAATACCTATATAAAGATTCTCCCTCTAATTGAGCAAATGTACAAATCTGCTGTCTAATGGATGATGTTTTGTGCCTGGGGAAAAACTTCTGGAGAAAGACAGAAGTAAGTTGTTCATAGGTTTCAATTGACTCAGAAGTCAAACTATATAGCCAAGATTTGGCTTAATCTCTTAGGGAAAAAGGAAACAATCTAAGTTTTGCTGATTCATCATCTAGGTCCTAAATCCTGAGGGCACTACATATTTCCTCAAAATCCCTAACATGGAAATAGGGGTTTTCATTTCTTTCCCTAAGAAGATTGGGAGCATCTGTATGGTCCCAGGTTTCAACTCATAGTTTACTTCAGTATCAGCTAACTTGATACATGATGGACGAGAACTCCTAGTCGGGTTCAACAAAGCTTTTAACATTGCCATTGTTGGCGTTATCAAAGAAATAGAAGTAACTTCTTCACACAAAGTCATGTTTTCAAAGTCAAAGACAAGGCTCTCAAAAGAAGAGTCTTCGAGGTTCTCGTTTCCAGAGACAGAACTACTAGGCTTGTCACTAATTAAGCGACCTAAAGCGTCTCTACTCCAAGTCCGCTTGAAGAGCGGTCTTGGTATACACTATATTAAAACTAAAAATAAATAAATCCTAAACGGAAGGAAATTCTAACAATCACAAGCAAGGATGACTCAACCAAATCAAACCTATTGAATCTAGCAAACAAAAAGCATGATGGCTCCACTTAGATTGTTTCTAGACCAGCTTCTATTCTTTCGAAAGGCAACTAGTTACAATTTTAGCAAACCTCTTAGAGCGATCCGAATTAGATTAAGTCGAAGAGAAACATGATAAGCTCTAAGGAGCTTTGATAACCCTGTCTCTTTGGGCACTTTTCCCTGGGTTACAAGGCGGCTCTAATCAACTTAAATAATCTTCCTGAACTTCGAGTTAGGCTAATAACGTAACCAGTACAGTCCTTTTGAACGATTTTCCAATAAGCTTGATACCCTATAGGTCTCTTTCTAGTCAAAATTTTAAGGTTTTAGGTTCGCGTTTGGTAACGTGTTCCTAAAGCGGGCGAGAAGGAAACGGTGATGAAATCCGAGTCCTTATCTTGTATGGCCAGTTCTTGCCCTTTACTAGAAAATTAAATCCGTTTTCAATTCCTCAACATATATGCATACGAAGGAATACAGTAAACCCACTTGCAGGGGATTCGTGGGTTGATCGAGTCTTACCTCCTGTACCAGACGGGGGATGATTCAGTTGTAGTCGACTCGGGCCACCGACTCCTATGTCAGTGTGCGAACCCAAGGGGCCGAGACAATATCGTAATTGTCGTCCTTCCCTGTAGCAGTTTATATTTAATAATACCCTTCTGTAGGGTTTAAAAATAAATAAAGTGTCCAAATATCCAAAAGAAAGTCCAAAAAGTGTTCGAAAATAAAAGAAAAATTACAGAAATAATAAAACCCTAATACAATTTTCTAAACGAATTAAAACTAATTAAAATAAACTAAAAATCTAATTAAGAAAAATAAAATCTTCGATCTTCTTTTTCGTTCTTTAAGCTTTTCCCTTTAACTCCAAGTCTTTAGCTTTAATTCCAAAACTTTGGCTTACTCCCTTTCGATCCAAAATTCAACCTGTAGCAAAAGAGAAATACCAAAAGAAACGTAAAATAGAACAAAGTAAAATAATAAAACTAAAAATAAAACAAAAAATAAATCTAAAACCCTTAACCTAAAAACAAGTCCCCGGCAGCGGCGTCAAAATCTGATGTGATAAAATATAGTGGTAAAAAGAGTTCGTTACTAGACTTGTGAAGATAATGATTTCAGAAAATAATAGACTTAATCTAATTAAATAAAACAGAGCAAAATAAACTAGAGATGATTTTATCAAAGGTGGAGAAAACCAGGAATCAGGACACAGTTATTTCCAACAAATTATGTGATTAATCATGTAATTCTTTTTAAATAAGTTAAGCTCAAATATTGCCAAAATATGATTTTATGTAAACAAGCAGAGGTAAATCACAAGCATGGGACATCAGAGGTTGTCA
>JAJJMC010009945.1:0-10779 GCA_023531435.1 Papaver californicum | reverse complement strand
AATTAGAAATTTCAGAGTAATAAATTAATAAAAAATGAAGAGATCATCTTAAACTCTTAATCCACATAGTAGTTAAAGTTCACATATTAGAAAGTTTTGAAGCCCTATGATTGTTCATGTTCTTAAAATAAAATATCGACATACCAATAAAAAACAAAATATTAGATTAAAACATTGCAGACCAATGTAGTGTTAACAGAATTAATCAAAATTAGGACCCTTTTCTTCCTTGCATTCTCTTATCACCCTTGGGCTACCCTTCTTTGATTTGGAATGTAGTGAGCAGCCTTTTCATCCACATAGGCATAGTCAAACCCTGGAGAAAATTCCTCTCTCAAGAAATGAATCCCTACTGGTACGGGATTTTCTAACTTCACTTTGATTCTTTCTACTGTTTGTCGTCCAAAGATTCTTCTTTTGCTCGGGTGGAAGATTGCAAAAGGATAGAATTTTCTCTTTTTTTGGATGAAGGAAAACCTTCATGCCACAATACGAACATAAGTAGTAAAGGATTATATGTAATTGACCCTCTCGACAACGCATGACCTTTGTTGATGAAATTTATTGCATCATGTGGAATAGGCTGATGATTGCATGTCTTTTTTGAGTTGTGGTTTCTTCCCTGGTTTTTCTTGAAATGAATTTAATTTGTTCAGTTTTTTTATTTATGCTTTGCTTTTCTGGTTTTAATTTTTGCATTAACTCTTTTCCTACCCATTTTGATGCCTCGATTGCATCCCTTGGTGTTTTAATTGCATACCCTTTAGCCTCTCAATTACCTAACCGCGTCTTTTCAATTATTAACTGTATAAGAGTCTTTTAAAGCCGGGTCATCCCTAGGTTAGGCTAGGTGAAAGTTATAATGGGTAATAGATAAAAGTAAAATCCCATCTTTTTCCTGTTACCTCTCGAAAGAAAAGTTACAAGAAAGGTAGACTTTTTGCTTTGCCAATTTAAGTCAATTGACTTGAAACACAAGGCTTTTATTCAAAATTTCTCCCCTTTATCCCAAATCCTAGTATTATCAACTTTAGTATCAGCTTATCTCTGTTTTTCTTCATTTGATCTCATACCTTTTTATTATGTCTTATGTTCCCTAAATGTTTATTCCTTTTTAATATAAATTTGTCTACTCCCTATTGGTATCTCTTTGCTCAATGTTGTTGCATCTGCAATTTCTTACCTCTCTCTCACGAGTTCTCTTTAGGATCGAATACTAAATAATTTATATACTAAAATGCATAACAAAAATTTATTTCAATCTATTTAACCTGAATCATTCATGCATCATTTTATAATTTTAACATCATATTCTTTTGGTTCTTCTTATCTCATCTTCACATTCTGATATAATGTCTAGAGAGGATGTGCTTTTTAAGCATCTTGGTGGCTTATCTCTAGCTCAACATTTTGCAAATCATATGAATGTAGGCATTTTACCAACTCCATTAGAATTCGTTAGAGATTTTGGAATAAGAAACTATAGCATTCTAGCTAGGATTTTTTCATTCATTGTGTTTAAACCTTAAGGGATCAGATGAGCTCTTACTTACTTTTGGGGTCCTAATATCTCATTTCATGTCAGAGAAGTTGATCCTAATCTTTTTATTATTTCATTCTCTTCCTATGATGAGTTTTTCTGAGTTACTTCTAATGGCCCCTGGTATCCTTTTGGGAACATTCTCTCTGCTACCAAAGCATATCCTGGATTGCAAATCTCTACTGACTTGGTTAAAGAATCTCCATTTTGGGGAAATATTTTAAATGCTAAAAACGAAAACAGAAGTCATGAAATACTTGGATTAATAGCAATTAAACTAGGAAGGGTTAGTAAATTTAGTCCAGGCTCAGTAGCATCCATCTCAGAATTTCATCCAAGGGTTCCGGTGTGGGTGAATATAGAAAAAACCCTAACAGATAAGCTATTAGTTAAAGTGGGTAACTACCCTGTTACTGAAATTTATATCAACTATCTTAACCTCCCATTGCAATATTGTTCTTATTGTCTGAGATTTGGTCATAAAGAAGATAATTGTGCAGTAAGACAAAAAAAAGCTCTCAACATATATGATATCTTTATAGATCCTCCTTTTCCATGGGATGACTTGCACTTCATTAATGATGTTCAAGTGCAAATCTGGAACCCAAAGGATAATTTCGATTACAAAGGAAACCAAAACTCTATTGATTCATATATGGGAATTCCAGGTGTCCAAGAAAATTTCCACTATCTTTTTGGATCTGCTTCTTTTAGTGATTATTGTTACATGGTAGTTAATGATGATATCTACTCACCCCTAGCTATTCCGCATGTTTTGACTCTGAAATACCTCTAGCTAGCGACTCTGTGCTAGGAAAAATAACATTTCCTTTCAACTTAACTGAAAATTTCTCACCTTAAGTCAGTCTATCGAACCGATTCATGATAGCAACCTAGTTTCTAACCAAGCCAGTGATTCGTTCCGATCTCCCGATCCAGGTTCTTTTCCGCTAAAGGGTCTTCTTCAGGATATCCCTAACCCAGTTTTATCCAGAACCAGTTCATCTCCTATTTTAGGAAGAAGGCTATCATTCTCATCCTATGAAAATGCTAGGGATTCATTTGAATCCCCAATTTCAGCAATTCTTGTCTCATCCCGGAGCCATCTTTCTCTTTCAACCCTTCTATCTCCATCCCAAGGTTTTAAGTTATCTCTCTCTTATATTCCGACTATTGGTATTGATCATGTATTTAGAATCTCAATCCTGCATTTCCATTTTCATTTCGTTCTGGCAACAATAACTTCTCGACATCTCATCATGATGAAACTCTACAAATAGATCAATATGGTTACAACCTGAAAGAACAACCATCGAAAGAGGAATTATATCTCCCATTATCTTTCTCATTATCTCTCTCACCTAAGCGACAAGAAGAGACACATGTTTTCTCCCTTTCTTTCTATTTGTTCTCAATTCTTTGATTAAAATATAATATTACTCCTGATTTTGCTAATTAGAGTAATTTTCCTTATATTTTTTTTAGTTGTCTAATTTCATTATATGCAACCCCATTTATTTACCCCCTAGTTTCTTAAATTATTGGTATCGTGTTTCAAATTATTTTGATTCCCTTTTCATAATCCCTTAGTTTTAGTTAAGTTTGTGACAAGATGAAACTAATTTCCTCGAATGTTCAAGGATATGGAAATCTATTCATTCAAAATCATCTATTTCATATAATAAATCATGAAAGACCTGAAATAATGTTCCTTTTAGAAACTAAGTCTCAAAAGTCTTTGGTGAAATCACATCTATCATCTTACCCAAATACACATATAGTTGACCCTATAGGTTTAGAAATAGCTTGGCTAGATGGCTTTCACTTTGATATAATGCAGTGGAATATGAATACGATCAATTTTATAGTCCAAACAAATTTTGAGTCTAAGCAATAGGTTCTTACTTGCTTTTATGGTAGCTCATATCCTCATAACAAGAATATATCCTGGGATTTTTTGACAAGATAGCAGAACAAGTTAATATAACAAGAATACCTTTGGTCCTAATAGGGGACATGAATATGATTTTTGATCAATCTGAAAATGAGGGAGGCTTACCTTTTAACTTTCAAGATTGTGATTACTTTTACAATATTCTGCAGAGAGCATGTCTCTTTGACTTAGGTTTTTATGGACATGACTTCACATGGAATAATCATAGGAAAGGATCAGTTAATATTCATGAAATATTGGATAGCGCAGTCTTTAATGCAACCTGGAATCTACAATTTCCTAAAGCTAAACTTAAACATTTAGTTGCAGTGGGTTCTGATCATCCCGATTTCTCTATCTTTAGATAGTGACTAAGAAAATTAGATGGTAATTTTAAATATTATGATATCTTGCATAATGAATCCTCTTGTGTTCAATTAATCAAAGAGTCTTGGAGTTACATAATAATAGAAAACCTTGTTGAATCACTAGTAACTAATCTTAGTGATTTAGGTATTCAACTTCTAGATTGGAAAAAAAAAAATGTTTGGATTACACTCTACACAAATCAAAAAAATCCTAAGACGGATAAATAACTTAAACACATCCCAAAATATCTATAGAAAAGAAGAACAGATTCAAGATAAATTGACATCTCCTGAAAATATTTATGTTACCCAAGAAGTTATATGTAAACAACAATCCAGGGATAACATAATTAATCTAGGGGAGAAAATTACTAAATACTTTCATAATGTTAATCTTAGAAGAAGGAAATGGAATAATATCGAATGCATGAAGAATAGTAATGATGAAGTCACTTTTGACAGGAAAGAAATCTATTTAACTCTATCGGATTATTATCAGATTTTGTTTTCTGCAGATCTTGTAGATAAATCCCACCAAGATTTCATCTTCAACAACATTGAACCCGTTGTATCTGAAGAAGATCATGGGAACTTATTAAGCATTCCCTCTAAAGAAGAAATTCTTGGAGTTCTAAAAAATTTGAAACCCAATAAATCCCTAGGGCCGGATGGTTTCCCTGCTAGTTTTTTTAAACATAATTGGGATATTATAGGAGAACAGGTCACACTGACCATACAACATTTCTTCCAATCTGGGTCTCTACACCCAGATCTTAACAGAACTTTTTTGTTTTTAATACCCAAGACTAGACATCCAAAAATTCTTAGTCAATTCAGACCTATGGGTTTCTGTAATACTACCTATAAAATAATAGCAAAAATTCTAGCTGATAGAATCAAACCACATCTAGAAAATATCATCTCCCCATTCCAAGCGGCCTTTCTTTCAAAAACACAAATATCAGACAACATAATTATAACACATGAAATAATTTACTATTTTAAAAAGAAAAAAGCTAGAACTGGGGGCAAGGAATTAAAATAGATATGTCTAAGGCTTTTGACAAAGTCAATTGGGACTTTCTTATCTCTTTTCTTCAAGCTTTTGGTTTCAATTTTAAGTTCTTTAACCGTATTAAGCAATGCATCTCTACCACTTCAATAGCGGTTCTGCTCAATGGATCTCCTGGAGAGTTTTTCAAACCTTCACGAGGTTTGAGGAATGGAGATCCTTTATCTCCTTACCTTTCATAATATATATGGAGATATTTTCTAGATTAATGATTAATCAAGAAAATGACAATCTTATACATGGTTTCAAATTAACTCCTAAGAATAATCTTATATCTCATCTGTTCTTTGTGGATGATTGTCTTCTTTTTGCCAAATCTGATCTAAACGAATGTAAAAATATTTTAAATACTATAGAAATTTTTAGTAAGGCTTCAGGCCAACTCATTAATTTTGAAAAGTCAGGTATTGTAACGCCCCACCTCATCATTCTAGGTAGGCCTCCCTAAAATAGAAGTGTGGCACTACTCATGGGAGTGGAAAATCCTTGGGAGCGGGTGTAGGGTCTTGTTGTTTCACATAGGCACAACTTATTTGTAGGAGCACAGTGATTTTATTTTTCTTTCGATGAAACTGTGTGTTGATTGTTCCTTGTTTATCTTTGTCTTCAAGAATGGATGAAGATAGGAACAATGAGACTCGAGGTCGCGGTAGACTTAGAGGTGCTATTGGGCGAGGTCGTGGTCGAGGCTGAGGACGCCGTGGTCAAGATGATAATATGACTGAGACCTCTGTTGAAGACAGTGTTGAGCATCCTCATTATAGGGAAAACCATAGTTCTAGGGATGATACGAGGTCTGGTAGTAGGACTAGGTCCTTTAGTAGTTCTAGGACGATTCGGGTTGACGGAGGTGAAGCCGAACCTCAGGAAATAACTCTAGAGAATCTCCAGACAATGATGAACAATGCAATTACAGCAGCGCTAGATCAGAGGCTTGGACCACGTGAAGGAAGGGAGAATCTAGAGACTGCAGCAAGGAATGAACCACTCCCCAATGAGAGACACCAAAATGGGAAGTCTTGGGTTCGGTATTACCAGGAGTTTCTGAAGATGAAACCACCTACATTCAGTAGAAAGGGAGGTGCAATCGAAGCACAACAATGGTGTAACAGAATGGACAAGATATTATCTCAATTCGACTGTACATGAGCGTTTAAGCAGAGAATGGCTGCGTTTCAACTGGAAGAAAATGCAGCAACTTGGTGGGAGTCCACGAGTAGGACCGTTAATGCCATGGAGTTTCAGTGGGTAGAGTTCAAACAACATTTTATTGAGCATTACTTCCCGCCTGTCGAGCGTCAGGAGATGATCAAACAATTCGAGATTATAGGACATAGAGATGATCAGACGGTTGTAGAGTATGAGTGTGAGTTTGACCGACTTTCACTTTTTGCTGCTCACCTTATGCCTACAGAAGCAGATCGGATTGCGAGATTTTTGAGTGGATTGAACAGTGGGATTGCTCGACATATCATTGCAAACCCTAGCTTTGATACATATGCCAAGGTTGTGAATTGTGCTAGGGCACATTGCTTGAGGATTCAAGAGGCAAATAAGAAGAAAGCTAGTAGAGTGGATATTAAGGGTACATAAAAAATGGAGAATAAGTATGGGAATGCTAGTGGTCAGAAACGACATTTCCACCAAGGTAATCAGGATTGGAAGAAACCTCGAGCAGACGAAGGAAACAGTAATACTGGTGCCATAGTACGAGCCCCTCAACCAATGAGAACCAAGGGATACATATTTCCAGGAACGTGTTATCACTGCCAAGAAAAAGGACATGAGGCTCGTGACTGTCCAAAAAGGGGCAAGACTCTAACGGAAGACGAACGACGTCAATGACACGGTGGCTCACTACCCTGACTACCTCAACAATCTAGTAAGTGCAAATTTCTTTTCGAGGACGAAAACTTTTTTTTTAGGGGGGAAGATTGTAATACCCCTTATCCTAGACTATGTATCCCTTAGTATTAGGCTTAGAGTAGTTTTTGAAGAACCAACTCTCACGTTTTTAGAATTAAACTAGGTATTCGTGGGAGAGGTTATAGGAATTGTTGGTTATGAGAGTGGGAATTTAGAGTTTTGTTAGGAGAGAAGAACAAAAAAAAAGAGCCGTTTTACCATTCTCCGGTTTTGGAAAACCTAGATTCTTTGAGAAAAATGGGAGGAAGAGTCGACTGGGTTGAGGAGGAAGCAGAAGGATTCGTTCTTCGCCTTATTCCGTGTAGGTTTTCTAACTCTTATGCTTTTTATGGTATGATTTAATAAATTTGAAACCATTTCTTTTAAAGAGAAAGAAAAAGGAGTAATTAGGGTTCTAGATCTTATTACAGTGGCTTGGAAGTAATAAAAATTAAAATAAACACGGTAGAGAAAGATCTAGGGGTTAATTAATCCACAGTTAGTGTTTTCAAATTTAGAAAAACGTTGACATCTCTACTGGAGAATTATGGCATCTTAAGCTATACTTGTTCTTAGCACGACTACCATTTTCATGCCTTGTTTATGTACCTCAGCAGCAACTCTACATGTAACTGTGTGTCTTTAACTACCACGCATGTTATGGATTCTCATAGGAGCATTCAATTACCAAACAGGAATGTCAAGTCACAGTGTTAGATATGTATTATTAGGCATTAGCTCTGTTTTCCTTAAGAACAGGTGCTTTTACATTTTAAACAAGATAGATAGTCTCACGAGTACCCGCTAAGTGTCTAAGACTTCCCTGAGGATTTTGTGTGTTTTTCTATACACACATATGACTTAACCAACATTTTTGTATACTTAAAAAATGCAGGAGTTAGCTCATACGAATGAGCTAGTTGCTTACATCTTTGATCTTCTACTGTGTATATATATGTTGGTTAAATCAGAGTTGATTTCTCATGTTGCTTACCGTTTAGATTTGCTACTGTGCATATATATGTTGGTTCACATAGTTAATTTCTTATGCAGCTTACAGTTTGGATTTTCTACTGTGCATATATACGTTAGTTCACATAGTTTATTTTCTCATGAAGTTACTCGGTATACACAGATGATGCATGTGTAGTTATTAATCATACACATTCAGGCTTGTCTATGGATGATGGGGTACAGGGTTCTGTTGAGATATGCTTTTGTCAACCATTAATGTACATAGTATTGAAGTTTTTATCCGGCCTGTAACTTAATATGGTTAACTTGGTCTTCCAAGTTATGGGTAGTATTAGTGAAAATGGATGTCTGCAGTCTGTTAGTTTGGCCTACTGGGTGTGTCGTGGTGTTTGGTGTCTACCATTTTTGGTGATATAAAGTGTGATTATATGTGTGCAATTGATATAAGAATGTAATGTAAACATAAAGGGTGTTCTTTGTTGCCTGTTACCCGTAGTTGGTTCGACTCCCATAAAATTATTACGGCGATGACCGAGGGGTCGCCTAGAAGATATGGATCTATTATCTTGAATGGGGTCGACAACATTTATCTTCCTACGCACTGTAGGAAATTAAGTGGACTACGAAAGGGTCGATATGTGTCGTCGTACAGTTAGAGAATGAAATTATAGAGAGGGGAAGTCGATTAGTTTTGTGGGTGAGAAAACTGTTTTCGTTTCATTTACAAATAACTGTTTTTTTATGTGCCCTTGTGTTATCCGGGTTTCTATACATTTATGTATTTTTGTTTAGATCGTCGACCTTACTACTTTCAAAGAGATACTCTCTTAAAATATTTTTACCTGACGTAGTCATTTCATGAACCTTGTTTTGCTAAATTATTCGTAAAGGGCATAAGGGTATGAGAATCTACTTTAAGTTGGGCTCTAACCCAACTTACTATCTTTTCAGGATATAGTAGTCGCGAACTACCTGAACAATAGTGCGATTTTTTGTTTCGGAGGACCGCAACATCTACGTCTTCAAGGTGCCTAGACAACCGAATTTAATTTGCCTCTGAGTCTAGATTCTTTTTAAAACTCTTACCATTTATTTTAATTAACCGACCTGCGTGTCGAAGATAGACCTTTGCTTTTAAAGATGTTATTTTTACTAGATTCATTTATAACTCACATTTATAAACACAACTTTCTTTTTCTTAAAACTTATTATCCTTCAAAAACCCCACACGAAAGCCGGATTGACATTTGTTGGCTTGAAGGTTTGAGTGTGTTTTTTTTATCCCATGAGTAGTACCACACTTCTATTTTAGGGCGGCCGACCTAGAATGATGAGGTGGGGCGTTACAATCCTGTACTCAGTCCATGGCCGTTTGCGAAATGGGGGGTGGATATTGTAGGTCCGTTAGTTGAGGGAACCAAGAAGAGGAAATACTTAATTGTGGCCACTGATTATTTTACTAAGTGGGTAGAAGCCAAAGCATTAGCTCGAATCAGGGATTCAGATGTGTTCACATTTTTATTTGAAAATATCATCTGTAGATTTGGGATTCCGGCAGTCATAGTTTCTGATAACGGAAAACAATTTCAAGGAAAAAATATTGATATGCTGTTTGAAGCTTTCAACATTCAGAAACACAAATCCACATCGTTTTATCCCTTAGAGTAACGGACAGGCCGAAGCCACAAATAAAACAATTGCAACAAATTTAAAGAAAACGTTAGATGGGCACTACAAATAATGGTGTGAACAACTTCAAAACACATTATGGGCATACCGCACCACAAGAAAAGAACCCACTGGAGAATCACCGTTCCTACTCACTTATGGAACGGAAGCAGTTATACCAACAGAAGTCATTTTGCCTACAACTAGAACAGAAGCATGGGAGAAAAATCTAAATTCAAATTTGATGTTACAAAAATTAGATGACTTGGAAGAAAAAAGAGAGGTGGCACTCCAGAAGATGGAAAATTACCAAAGAAAGTTGGAACGGGACTACCATAAGAAAGTCAAGTTACGCAACTTTGTTCAAGGACAATATGTCTTACGTCAAATTTCGGAATACCATCGGGATAAAAATGCAGGCAAGTATGCACCAACTTGGGATGGTCCGTACACAATACAAGCACCAGCAGGAAAAGGATCTTATTATCTGCGAAACATGCATGGTGAAGTTTTGCAACACCCATGGAACGCACAATATTTAAAGCTATATTATCCTTGATAATTAATGCAATTACGAAAGTACATTGCATTCATGTTAGGTAAAGCATAAATAATGCACATTCTCTTGAAAATCCTTGATTAATAATACATTTGACAATGGGATTTCCTAATAAAGAGATGCATGACACGAAAATATTAATTACTCCAGGAACATTTTATTCAGGAACATTTGACAATCGAAACAGAAAGCATTAAATGCAAATGGAACGGGAAAAACAGGAGCAATAAATGCGCATAGAGCGGAAAAGTGAAAGCATTAATTGCTTAAGTTACTTTAACTGCATAACTGACACTGAGGATCAGGAAGAAGATGACTCATAAAGTACGAGGAGCACGTATCAATAGTACAAGGTAACGGGCCAAAAAGGCGAAAGCATGACAATGCATAAGAAACAAGCTTCCTGTCAACCACATGATAATCCTGATCCGAAGATAATCATAAAATAAAGAGAACACAAGGAAGTAACGGGACAAGAAGTATCAGACCAAAAGAATACAGTGGAACGATAATCAATAAATTGACAGACAAGATCGGGAAAGCATGACTCACCTAACATAAAGGATAGACAGAAAAAAAAAAGAGAGAGACCCATTGAACAACCTATAAATAGAGAAGTTCATTCAACAGAGAAGGGGTCAGAAAAATGGGAAGAGAAAAGACGAAGGAAAGATACTGGAATTAGAGTAAAACTATTAGGTATGTATTTATAGAGTGATGTAATATGAAATTATTGATGTATGAATATATATATATATA
>JAJJMC010009943.1:1095-19017 GCA_023531435.1 Papaver californicum | reverse complement strand
CAAGTTCGAGAATCGAACCTTTATTTACCACTTCTAAAATTACATCAGCCGATCCTGGGTTAACTCGCTGGCTCGCTGGGTTGACCCGATCCAGTTCAGCCCGATCCAAGGGTGCGCCAATCCAAAGTGTGGGTGCCTTGATCCATTTTCCCGGGTGCTTTTATCACTTTTTAAGCCAATTTTTCCACAAATCTTTATTCTTCAAATGTACCTACAAAAGCATAAAAACACGTAATATTTGCAAAATCGAATACTAACTTAATAGAAACTAAGGTGCAATCTAGACACTAAAATGTGTCTATCAGCTATCTAGTTAGTATTCGAAAATAATTAAGTTCTTTTTCATTTAATTACTTTCCGAATTGATTAGAATTATGCCACCACCAAGACCACGAGGTCCAAATTTTACTATATTTGAAAATGTAACGATGTGTAAGATTCATTTGTCAATATCTCAAGATTGTAGTATTGGTACCGACCAATCAAAAGAAAGATTATGGTCTCGCATATTATATCAGATGAAAGAAGCCATACCTTCGATGCCACAACGCAGTTGGACCTCCCTTCAGAAACGATTTCATGGAATAAGTAAAGATGTGGCACTTTTCTCTGCAAAGGAGGCGGAAGTGGAACGTGAACACCATAGTGGATGGGGCCCCGAAAATAAGGTAACTACTCATTCAATTTTGACGAATACATTACTGTTTTAATTGTATATCCTCCACTAAATTGAATTAAAAAAAATAGATTGCAGAAGTAAGGAGGCTTTTCAAGGAAGCTAATGGTGGAAAAAGTTTTAAGCATGACGAGTGCTACACAATTATGTTAGATAATATAAAATATTCCCAACGATCGACAGCTGTTTTCAATTCATCACAAGCTGAGTCAGATTATGAAAGCGGTGAGGAAAACCGGGAAATAGAGGAAATAAGCCTAGACGATTCCAGTGGCTATGAAGACATAGGAGATATCCCTAACACATATATCCGTCAAATGGGAAAAAAATAGGCGAAACGACAGAAGACAAAAGGGAAAGCAAAATGTAGTGGCCAATAGGAAATGATGGAAACTATTATTAAAGAGCAACAAAACTTCAACACCAAATATACAGAAAAAACAAAAATGAAGATGGCACAGAGAGAAGTCGAGTTTGCAGCAAAACTAGCTGAGTCTTCGGCAAAGTTTGCGGCAAAAAAAGCTAGGAAAGAAAAACATGACGCAAAGAGAGAAGCGGACGAGGAGTTTCGTATAATGATGATGGATGTCTCCGGGATGTCTCCGGTAACAAGACAGTACATCGAACTTAGGAAGGCAGACATTTTGAAGAAAATATTAAACCAACCATAAAGGATTCTTGAAATACCTTAAACCTTTGTGAATGACAGTCTTATTAGCATTGTCATATTAAGTTTCAACTTTTATGAACTAATTAAGTTATTTTTAGTTTATTTTTAACCGATATATTGTTATCTTAATGTATCATAATTTTATTTTAAATTTAAATTTTTTGTTTTTTAAAAACTCACATGCCTTTAACAGTATCTAAGCTTAATTCAGATCCAACGGTCTGATTTTTACATTTTCCAAAAAAAAATGACCGTTGGCACTCCTGTTATAAAATGACCGTTTGCATATCCTACTTTCACCACCATCACCTGCAAAGTCTCATCTTCTTCTTCAGCAACACAATTCTTGAAAAAATTTCACACAAAACAACCAGTATGGAGGGCTCAAGCTCATCACCAATTACCAAGTGTTTTCTTTGTATTTATGCTGGTCATGTTGCCAGAGATTGTCCTTGGGAAGGTAGAAACTGCACACTAACCAACTGCAAGGGGTACTTGTTTCTTAGAAAAGCAAAAAAAAAGGAAAATACTGGATTTCAACCTTATGTGAAGTGCAACTACTGTGGAGTTTTCATCTGGTTAGATGCTTATGTAGCTTCACACCAAGGTATTCCACCACCTATTCCACCAACTTTACCAGATGATGAAAAGTGGTTAAAAGAGAAGCAATTTTATTTTTGCTCATGTTGTGAAGCTGATCACATGGCATATAACTACATAACCAACCTCTTACCATGCATAGATCCATGTTGTGATGGTAAGATGAAGCTGCTCACTTCTACAAAACCAGAATCTATTGGAAACAGATACTACTTATGTCAAACATGTAAGAAGGTTAAGTTTCAATAAATATGTAAGCAACTGTTGGAATATGTATGAAACTAGTAATATATTTTCATACTCTTATAAGTAGGTAATAAAGAAAATAACTTAGCAATTGCATATGTTGTTCACAACTACAAGCTACTCTTTCACGGTAAATTAACAGATTCATATTCTTAATAAAAGTACTAATAAGGTTCAACACCATAAACAACAACGATTTAAAAGATAAAAACATCTAAGTATATAACTCATTTAGTTGGGGCGATTTTCATTGTCTTCAGAAGAGAGGGTAGCTATCTCCTTAAGCACTTGTAGAACTCCCCGTTGTTTTGAAAGACTCATCAACTCCCCAGATTCAAGCGAAGGGGTCACTATCCTGAACAACACATCTGTTCGATCTCTTATAACAGACATTTGGTTATCAACAACTAGTGGTTGAACTTCCTCATCCACCAAATCAACAAAGGTTGGTGGATCAACAACTACACCACCTTCAGGTTCAATATGTATTTGATTCCAACCATTCGAACCTCTAACAACATATAGACCAGTAAAGTACATATTTTGTGGACCAATTCATCCCGATCTTGTAACATTGTTTTTGTTCATCTTCAGAATCTGTGTAAATTTTACGGCTAAACAAAATTCAATATAATAGAGTTCCCATATTTCATAAACAATATTATTATTCAATTAATCAAATAATTATCCACAACCCAACTAAATTTAACTAAATACTTTTTCAAATTTTACTTCAATTCAACAAATTCTTCCAACCCTAAAATGAAACCCTAAAATTCTCATTATCAATTATTACTTCAATTCAATTAAAATACCCCAAAAAAAAATTACCCAATTTTAAAACACAATAACTTCAACACCCCTAAATTCAATTCAATTAAAACACTATATCTTGAATTCTCATAATCAAAATCAAAATTCAATGGTATACAAAATTTATTAAACATTAAATTAAAAACTAAGATTATCCCTTCTAAAAATAAATATTAAGTTTATTACCTTCGAAATTGGCGAGGGGTTTCTCACAAATCACGCTGGGTGCTGCTGTGGTGCTGGTGGTGTTGGTGTGGTGGCGGAGTTTCTCAAGTTGGAGGCTTCACAGGAGAAGAAATGAGAAAAAATGGAAGTTGCGGCTGAAGAAGAAGGAAGAGAAGATGGGGCGAGGCGTTAGCAACTCGTTTGGAATTGCAAGCGGGGTGCTAGGATCGCCCGTCCATTTCAAGTCACACGCTTCTCTCGCACAAGGGATACTCGATCAGGCGTGATGCTGGCACACCGCCCCATCAGGCGTTTGTCTAGTGCTCCGCCCGTCTCTTGGGCGTGATCCTACGAGACCGTCCACCATCAGGCGTTATCTTTCGTTCCCGCCCCACATCAAGCGTTCAACTAGACGTTCGCCTCGTGCAAGCGTTACGCTAGGATCACGCCCGTCTCAACAAGCGATACGCAAGAAAGCTTCCCAACACCAGGCGTTATATTGGAACACCGTCCGATCATTTACCGCTGTTCTTGGGCCGGACCAAAGACTAAAAATTTTAGTTTTTAGTCTTTGGGTATCCTCGTCCCACTGTGGATGCCCTAAGAGCAACTGCAACGGACGATTAGAGTAAAGAGTAAAGAGAAAATTTACTCTTTACTCGCCCAAAATCAACCGCAACGGTCGATTATATATAGGAATGAGGCGAGTAAAACTACTGTTCGGGAGAAAATTTTCTCCAACTCCTATATAACCTCGCACGCTCTTCTGATTGGGCGTTAACAAAAGACGTTTCCTTATGATAGCGTTTTGAAACACGGACGCAGTAGATGAGAAGCGTCGGATGAGACGCTCACAAAAGAATGCGTATGAAGTAACGCTTCAGTAGGACAACGCTCGTTGAAGAAACGCAAGCCAAATGAGCGTTTGGTTGAAACGTTCTGCTGAAATAACGCCCATTTATCATACGCTCTATTATAAAGACGCCGGACAACAGGCGCTCTTGTAGGAAGGCGCCGGTGCACAAGACGTCTTAATAAGATGACGTCTCCTGAGAAGACGCTCCTCTACACGGACGCCGCGAACCAAACGTCCACCTTTAAGAGCGTCCATACAATAGCGTTCCCTTACTATAGCATATTATGACCATTGAGAAAAATTTTCGTTGGTGGTTGTCATTGAGAGATCCGCTGTGAAATGTTACCGTTGATTTGGTTGAAACGGCTAGTTAATTCGTGATGTATATAAATGAGTTGCCGTAATGTATGTTTCATTTACACAGCAACATTTCATAATTCATTTTTAGTTCATACAAGAAAGAAAGAAAGAAAGAAAGAAAGTTCTAAGGTTTTCTAATTTTTGGTAATTCAAATTTGTTTGTAATCACTTTCGTTAATGGGACCAAGACCAAGAGGTCCAAATTTTACTGTTAGTGAAGATATAACCATGTGTAGGATTCATTTATCAATATTTCAAGATTGTAGTGTTGGTACCGATCAATCAAAAGACAAATTATGGTCTCGCATCAAAGCTGGAATGAAAGAAGCTATACCTTCAATGGCTGATCGCAATTGGACCTCTATTCAAAAACGCTTTCAGGGAATAAGTAAAGATGTGGCTCTTTACTCTGTAAAGGAGGCAGAAGTGGAACGTGAACACCATATTAGATGGGGCCCAGAAACAAAGGTATGTGAAGACTTAATTTTTATGCACTGCCTTATTACAGTTTTGAATTGTATGTCATGCACTAAGTCTTTTTCTGAACAACGATAAACAGAGTGTAGAAGTGAGGAGGCTATTCAAGAAAGCTAATGGTGGGAAACCATTTAAGCATGAAGAGTGCTACGCAATTATGTTAGAAAACATCAAATATTCAAGACTATCCATAGCTGTTTTCGATTCATCACAAGCCGAAGAAGATTCTAACAGTAGCGACGATAACCGAAAAAGACCTTCACCAAGCCAAGGCCAATGGAGTGGATACGAAGAATAGGAGATATACCTAACACGTATCCACGCCCAATGGGAAAAAAAGAGGCTAAACGACTGAAAAAAACAGGGAGAGCAAAATCCAGTGCCCAAGCCGAAGTCTTGGACACAATTATTAACAACCAAAAAAACTTCAACAACAGTTATACAGAAAATGCTAAAAGGAAGATTTATCAGAGAGAAGTTGAGTTTGCAGCAAAAGATGAGTATCGAATTATGATGACGGACGTCTCCCATTTGGATGCCGCAACAAAAGAGTGGATTGAAATTAGGAAGCAAGAGATTTTACAGAAAATAAGAGAATATCGTCTTACCTAAACAGTATTAAACTTCGAGTGTAATTTTTCCTTTCGTTAATGAAAACTATAACTTTTGAGTCATGAAATAGATTGTCACTTATTCATAAGAACAGAACAAAAGTACAGTTTAAGATATCTCATTTTCACATGAGTAGCGGTTGAACTTAGCACGTGCAACATGCCTTTAAACCACTAAGTGCCCCTAGTGGCCGAGTGGTGTCTCGGGAGGGTTTACAAGAGATATGCCCACAAAACCTATCTGCATGGTTTACAAATTTTTCATAGATCACCAAAATCTGACCATAAATGTTCGATCAAGTCATTTCGTAATCGAATATGCGTTTCTTTTCTATGTACTGCAACTCGGCGTTGGTGAGTTGACATCCTCGACAACTCTGCAGTTTGTTGACGGGAAATATTAACCGGTGCATGGTAGCGCCCTTGATCATATTCATGTGGACAATCACCGGGTTGACGTTCATCCTCCACAATCATATTATGGAGAATAATAACAGTTTTCATTATATATGCAAGTACGTCCATATTCCACATTCTTGCTGGTTGTTTAACGATTGTAAATTGGTTCAACGATAAGGTTTTTAAAATATAAGACTGGTTCATTATATTGATATCGTTGTTGGAACCAGGCATACAAAAAAAAACATGCCAAAACCAGAGATCTTGTGAAACCACTGCCTCCAATACAATACTTTCATCGCCTTTGTAGGCAGTGTAGGGACCAGATTCGGCAGATGGACATCTATCCCATTTCCAATGCATACAATCCATACTGCCTAGCATCACAGGAAATCCTCTGGCCTTGTTCTGATTAAGCAACAGTTCAACATCTGCAGGGGTTGGGTTGCGAAAATACTGATCCGCGTATAACTGCAGAATCGTCAAACAAAACCGACGTGTTGCCTCAAGAACCGTGCTTTCTCTGATGCTTAAGTACTCATCTATTGCATCCGCCGCAGATCCATAAGACAACATATGAATTGCAGCAGTAATCTTCACGTGTGGGGTTAATCCAAGGCGGCCGGCCGCATCCCTTTTTTGAACGAAATAAGGATTCATTGTTACTATATCCCGCAAGATACGGTTGAATAATTGTCTTCGCATTCGAAATCTTCTACGAAAAACATTAGGAGGAAAAGTCGGGTTTATGGAAAAGTAATCTGTCCATAGTAGCCTAGCTCCGTCCTCCCAATTTCTTTCTATTTCGATCCGAGTACGTGGCCAGTCTATGTATGAAGCGACCAATCCCAAATTGAGTGCTTGGTTATTTTGGATAAGTGCAAAGGATTCTTCGTCTGATGAGGAACTGGTGTTATTACTATCATCATCAGATGTCGAAGATAGGGTTAAATGATTAGGAGGAATATAAGAAGAGGAAGTAGAAGCAGCATAATACATATTGAAGTTCTGATTTCCTGTCATTGGCTAGGGAAGTTTGAAGTTTTGAGGAGGATTCTAGTTTGGGGAGGTTAGTAGTTTTGGGTAGGTTTGTAGTTTTCGATATGGTTTCAATGGAGAATGGTGTGTTCATTTTATAGTTCTGATTCAGATAAAAACCAAATGAAAGCTAAGACACGAGATAACAACAAAAAATGGATAGATCATGTAAAAGAAAAAATCGAGAGATAAGAAGTGTCGGTTGAGTAGACAATACAAGGCAGAAATAAAAGACAAATGAAAGCTAAGACAAGAGCTAACAACAAAAAATGGACAGATCATGTAAAAGAAAAATTCGAGAGATAAGAAGTGTCGGTTGAGTAGACAATACAAGGCATAAATAAAAGCCAAATGAAAGCAAAGACAAGAGCTAACAACAAGAATCTGACAAATCATATAAATAAAAAAATCGAGAGATAAGAAGTGTCGGTTGAGTAGACAATATAAGGCAGAAATAAAAGCCAAGTGAAAGCTAAGACAAAAGCTTACAACAAAAAACTGACATATGCATGTAACCGGAAGTAACTTTATTTTGTAACATCATTTTATTAAATCAAAAAAGACATACATTAAAGGGAATGATATATAACTATTGCTAAAGAAGGAGAACACACTTCTGATTTAGAATAATCATGTCATAAGCAAACCTATTAGTGAAACCTTAAGCATTGGCTTGTAGGACGACGCAGACGACGTTCTTCACTTCTTGGTAGAATAATCAACACAAAAGGATTGAATTCTTTCATCACTCTTAAGATCTCGAAATGAGGTTTGTACCGGAAATCAGATCGTTTCCATCTTGTCCATTCCTCCAGAGATCTGGCAACAACTTCATCATTAGTTTCATTCCTATGACGAAATTCATTCACCTTAGCAGTTAAAGAAGAAAATTCTAGCACTTCCTTTGTGATTTGCACATGTCGACAAAAAAGGCATGCTCTGTTCCGGTTGTTGGGATTTCCGGTTTCGGTACAAAAGTTAGCATGTGTATGTTCCAACCATTGCATGCTCATTGAACCATTCATCCGAAGTTCATGCCCCCTTGCTGGATATGCAATACTATGTTTCGACATATGGATAAATCTTCCTCTAGTGTAAAATTCTCTGCATTAAGCCTAAAATTTTCGTAACCCGCCATTAAATGAAAACACGAAATTACAAATTTGATCTTAAATGTTAAAGAGGTAGATTGGGAATGAGAATGATAGATATAACCTCATGTATTTATAGGTGTATACATAATACGGAATTTTGGTCGTTGTTCAACAGTAACAATCCATAACGGTAACAAAACGGTAACATATATGAAAAGCGAGATTGTTTTGGTATTTTGTAGATTTTGTACGGTCACAACGGAAGTTTGATAATTAACTAAGTTGCGTCAAATGAAAGCTAAGCTAAGGTAGAAACAAAAACTAACAAAGCACGTAAATGAAAACGAGGAGAGATAAAGTAAAATGTATTTTGGAATTACAAAACAATAAAGGACAAAATAAAATGTATATTGGAATGACTAAACAATAAAGAAAGAATACTATCCATTGTTGTTTTGGTCCCCACGAGATGAGCGAGGTGGCATAAACGGAGGCATACTTGACGAAGAACCCTGACCCCCGGTATTCCACATTTGCGGTGGGAAAGTTCCAAAAAAATTGCCAAAACCAAGGTGTGGAGTTTGAGAACGAGCATGGGCTAGTTGTAGTTGCAAAGTAGTGTTTTGATTCTCATAATCACGCAACTCTTCCATCCTTTCCCTTGTCTGGGCCAAATGAAACTTACGGAACTCTTGGGTAAAGTCAGCAAAATCTTGCGCAAGAGTATAAGTTTCGCCTTGTTATGGAAAATATAAAATATCAGTTTCTCAACAATTTTTTAAAACTATGTCAAAAATGTATTTGAAATATACTTACATATGACCAATTATCTTGAGGCGGAATGGCAACATATTCAGCGGGTTGGTCGATGGTTTATCTAACAAGGCCACCCAAACAGTCGTATGTTTCCACCTCCCAGTCGACTTTGGTGCAAAATTTGTTGGAGTTAGTTACATGTCGCCAGTACCCCAAATACCTCACTGGATTTACAGGAAACACCTCATCATTAGTGCCCCACCCTGCTCCATATTGAAAATACTTGAAAGAATCTGACATCATCTCTCCTTATCTTTGAGTGCTTTGATCTAATTCTTGTTCATCATCCTGACCCATTTCATAATCATATTCATAAATCTCGTTATGATAATAGTTGCCATCTGCATCATAATGTGCAGGATCATCACTTGAATTCCCCCCTTCATAATAATATTCACCTTCCTGAGATTCATCATCAAATTCAATAATTCCAGGACTACCTGCTTGAGCTGCTGCTGGAGGCATTGGTCGATTATATCGATCCAAGTCTAGTGATATTTGGAGTGATCGCTGCTCATTTGTGGGCCCATCAGCATCATAGTAACCATCAGGGTCTTGATCTTCACCAGGAGCAAAATCAGGATAATGATTTATTCGAGGCAATCCAGGGTATAATAACCATATAGCCTTACTCTGTTCAGTTTCTTGGCTTGGCCTCTACAACTGGTGGACTGTCCTCCACTTCAGTTCCGGTAACTTCGTGGTTTTCCGCTGTAAGACCTTCAGGATTAGGAGAACTACTGCTGCCAAATATTATTCGACGCATGACACTTGCAAGTCTTGCCTCTCGATTGCTAATAAGCTCTTTCCCTTTTTTCCTCCCATTTTAGACAGTGGTGTGAATTTTCTTGCTTTACTGCTTTACCAATTCTCTTGAAGTCCTTTGAACACTCTCTTAGCTAGTTAGTGTGTCACCCTTTCTTTTGGTGCACTCTTCTTATAATTTTTTGCTACCTAATTATGGTTTTAAGTCTTTCAGATTTATTAGCCTTCTGTCTCCTAAGTGGTCTTTAATCTTTAGTGGTTACAGGGTCTTTCAAATTTATTACTCTAGTTTGTTTCCTGTGGTTCTGCTTTAGTTTAGTCTCTAAGGAAGAAAATTCTAGCTTTAAATGTCTCTTAACCCTTATTTTGTGCACATATAATTTTAAGAGCGTCCACAATGGGACGATCATATCAAAAGACTAAAGAGCAACAAATTTGCTCTTTAACCCACTCGAAACGCAGTGGTAATTTGATCGCACGTTACACTAACATAACGTTGTCGTTGGGCGCACACATAAATATACGTCCGATGAAATTGTGTTATACGGGCGTTAGTGTAGGTAACGCTTGGGGCGGAAGCAAAATGAACGCTTGGTATCAGACGCTATCCAAACTAACGTCTGATGATAGATACATGCTTAACGTAACGCCCAGATGATATACATGTGTGTAGACGAACGCCTGTTAGAGCATTTGACTGACTATACACCGGGTTAATATTCTACACGTGCAGGTGATTCGTGTGAAAAATAAAAATGGGCGTACGTGTAATTGAACGCCTCTCAGTCAGACGGTATGCTGGGGTCACGCCCGTCCCAATACTAGTACATTCTAGTTGACTATATACAGTGATTGCAACTGATTATTCAAGTAGTATTCAAACTTGATTTTTTCCAAACTAGTTGCAAGTGATATGCTTGATGATCACTATGATACATTGATGCATCACCACGGCTTGTGGACTAGGTTTATTGATGTCAATGCACTCAAACCTACATGATCTGTTAATAAATTAATATGTCTGTCTCCAATGGTTTAAGTCTTTTTCTTTGTTTTGTATGCTCTTTGTTATAGTTTGTATGGCCCTGTGCTGGTATTCAAGAATCAAATACTTGATTTATGTTTATTTCTATTGGTTAGGGGAAAATATCTGTAATAACAATATAAATATTGTTGTCACTGCCCGTTAATACTATGTGATCAAATCAAAATTGTCACTGAATGATATTCTGATTGCTCCTTCATAGTTCATTTGATATTAACATGAAGGAATGACTTCGAAAGGTGTACACTAGACTCACAGCTGAATGGTAAATATTTGGACCATAAGTTGAAGTGGTTGAAGAAGAAAATGTGCTTGCATTGAGCGTTGGACTAGGCGGAGCGCTAGCAGCACGCCTGTCGTTGGGCAGCACGCCTGTCGTTGGGCGGGTGTCTGGGGTCACGCTTGAGTTGACCGTACACTGGGCGGAGACATAGAGTTACGCTTATCGTTGGGCGGCTCTCTAGCCTTACGCTTGATTTGAGCGTTCATTTGGGTAAAACCTCTACATTGGGCGTGCTCTTAACGTAACGCTCCATCCGACGTGACATTAGGTGAACGCTTCATCAGGCAGGCGTAATTTTTGATCACGCCCGGATAAATAAAATCGTAACTCTAGTGTTACGCCTTCCACGAAACGGATACCTATTCCAATGCCTGGCACGAGACGGAGACCTAGCTGCACGTTCGACTATAATCTCGTTTCGTCCAGTACTCAGATCATATGTACTCAGATCATATTTGATCCTCAACAGTGAAAAACTGGACCATAACCCAAATTTGATCTTTCCCACTATGGTTGAATTTGGGCGGACCAAAGACCAAATTTGGGTTTGATCCATCATTTACTCATCCCATTGTGGACGCTCTAAGGGCATCCGCAATGGGTCAACTATACCCATCGATCAAAGATCAAAAAATTTGATCTTTGATCCAGTGTAAAAACAGCGGTGGATGATCAAGCGAGGCAGTAAACTGTCGTTTGGGGGAAAGCGAGTTACTATCCTATCGTTTGGAAAAACGGACGAGCCATTAAGACCGCGCCTTGTACAAGCGAGATTTTGTTCTCCCGTCTGCAAAACTAACCTACAGGCTCGATCTTAGAAGCTCGTCCACTATCCAAACGGGCTGTGAATATTCCACTTGTTCGAGCGCTGTCCCTTAATGTCGTCTAAAAAATGTGCGAAATAGGCGTGTGAAAAATGATCCGGGCGAGAGATCATAGTGACGCCTGTTGCACGTGCGAAGCACTTGGGTGGGAAAGATACGGGAGGGATGTTGTGGTCACGCCCAATTGTTGGAGGCGGTATACCAAGACGGCGCCTTTGTTCTTCAGCCGATTATAACCCTAATTTTTCCATTTCTTTCTTCATCTTCTTCTCGCCTCCTGTTCCCTTCCTCTCGCCTCCAACCTCTCCTAGCCGAAAGAATCCAAGAACCCCATTTTGGAAACAGCTCTATCATAAACCGATAACCCAATACCTCGTTTTCATTTTCATATTTTGCTCAAACAAATTCCAAGCGAAATCAAGATATATCTTCTACCCTAAAAAAATTTAAATTCAATTATTTTAATTTCGTATATAATTTAGATGATTAGTTTGTTAAATTGGTTGTGGATGTTGTTTAATTAGTATATTATAAACCCATTATTGAAATATGAATTTGTGTTATAATTATAAAATTGGTAATTTATTTAGGGTTTATGTACATGTTATGAATTAGGTTTAAAAATTTGTTGTTATTTGTTAAATTGAACATACAATACGAAATTGTTTTAGCTTAATTTTTGTGGGTTTATGTTTAATTTTTGGTTGAATGTATTATGTTGTGTAGAAACAAATTAATTTTGATTTAATTTTGATTTAATTTAAAAACAAATGTGTATGGAATTATTTGCAATTGTGTAATTTGAATTAGATTGGTTATAATGGGTGTGATTGTTGTATTTTGATAATGATGTATGTATTTTTAGAATGTTTGATGTATAATTTTTTGTACAAATGTGACTCGAAATTTTGCTTTCCCTACTTGTTTAGGTGATGTTAAATTAATTTTTAAGTGTTTATGCATTGTGTTGATTTACTTATTTTATTGACAATGTTCTATTATTTGTTTCGTCAGATGTCTAGCAATGTTGTTTCGAGATGGGTTGGAAGAAAGAAAACCACCCAAAAAGTTAAAATCACAGATGATTCAGAAGCACAGTCCCTGGTCCCCGAGTCGGTAGATGTTCCGGGGTTGGAACATTACACCGTTGTCGAAGATATGGAGGAACAAGTTTCTACAAATATTACATATTCCTCTGACGCCAACTTCAGGTTTGACCATCGTGGTTCTCTTAAATCAGTTCTACAGGTGTACAAGAGGATTACTAAGGAGTCCAATAGGGTCCAATATATAATAGAAAGGGGAGGTTGGGGCAGATTACTATCCCTACTTGTAGTAGATTCATCCCACGCTTTAATCGATTTTATAATCGAGCGGTTTTGGGATACTACCAACACATTTCATTTTTCTTTTGGGGAGCTTGGATTCACTCCCCTCGATTGGGTTATGCTGACCGGGCTTAGTATCGGTGTCGGGAGATCAGTTCCTTATGAGCCACAAAATTTTAAATTTGAATATGTTCGTGCGAATATCTTTCCTGAACTGAAAGATAATGCGGTATGCAAAAGCGAAGGTGTTCCACAACAGTGGGTTTCTGATGCAATAACTCTCAAGTTTTTGACCACCTATTTTGATATCGCTACATTGAACGCGGCGAACGATGATAGTGTCCTTGCTGATAGAGTTGCGAGGGCGTTCTATATATATGTTCTGGGGAATTTCTTTTTCCCAAATGCAAAAACATACATGGATGTAGGATGGTTGGCTGATTTTGAAAATCTAAATGAAGTTGATCAGTACGACTGGGGTGGTCCTGCATTCTCAAAATTGTATTTGGGTCTCGCCACGGCTTCTAGGGGCCAGAAATCAGTATCCGGCCCATTCCAAATTTTGGAGGTAATTTTTTTAACGTTAAATGAATTAAATTTTCTTACAATTTTGTTGGTATGTAGTTAAATAATTTACAATTTATTTATGTTGTAGTTTTGGGGATACGAATACCTTGGGATATTTCGTCCAAACAAGACTACGTCTGAAAGTATGTTGTAGTTTTGGGGATACGAATACCTTGGGATATTTCGTCCAAACAAGACTACGTCTGAAAGTGAACATGAATGGCCCAAATATCGTAGGTGGTTCGCCCCCCGGAAGAAGGGTGTTGATATCGTGAAGTCAAGGACTGAACTAAATCAGTTATCTGCCGAGTCCGTGACATGGCAACCATGGCTTACTGCAGTTATACCAGAAGATATTGGTTGCAAGGTGATAGACACATTTTAGTGTCTAAATTGCACCTTAATTTCTAGTGAGTTAGTATTCGATTGTGTGTCTATTACGTGTTTTTATGCTTTTGTAGGTACATTAGAAGAATAAAGATTTGTGGAAAAATTGGCTCAAAAAGTGTTCAAGGCACCCGGGAAAATGGATCAAAGCACCCACACTTTGGATTGGGGCACCCCTGGATCGGGTCAACCCAGCGGGTCAAAATAGGTTCGATTCTCGAACTTGTGAAGGTAATGATTTTAGAAAATAATGATTCTAATTAACTCTAGAAAATTCCAGGAGTAAGAAAAAGACTAAATAACCTAAAGATGATTTTTGAATAATTTCAAAAGGACCAGGAATCAGGAATCAGGTAATTCTAACAACCTATGTGATTAATCAGATAATTCTTTTTAAATTAATTGAAGCACAAGTAATTAGCAAAATTGGTTTTGTTATGCTAACAAACAGAGGTAAATCACAAGCATGGACTATCAAAATTAATTAACCAAGCATAATCCATCAGGCAAAAGCACAACTGTTGAAAGAAAACCGTTTTCACTATTTAAAACTATGCAATTCTAATAACAAAAGAATTATAAATAATTATTAGAAAATAATTAAATCACATAAAATTGAGAAAATTACCTTATCCACCATACCAGTAAATAAACTTAGCCCATGGTGAAGAAAACTTGCTCAAAAGATCTCTTCATTGCTCAAAATATCAATTACAAAGTGAAATAATGGTGTAACAGCTGAACAGAGATGTTTATAAATGTTACAGAACAGGGTTCAGCTGTAACAGAAAGCCTTAAGCAACAGGAGTATTCAAATTCTAAGGAAACAGGAGCAGAGCTGTAACAGTGGAACAGCAACGATTATAGATGTTGCTGCTCTTTCTTCTCCGATGAAGGCTGATGAAGAACAGTGCCGGCGATGCACCAGCAGGTGACCGGCGGTGCCGGAACTCCACCGGAATTGCTCTGAATCGATCTCTAGGGTTTTGTGTTCATTTTTCTCGGAATATCTTGGTATTTATAGACTTAACAAACCCTAGAGAGAGTTCTAAACCTAATAGAACTCTCTCAAATCACTCCCAATCTTCGATTAAAACTCAAACAGGAACCGAGTCATGATTCCGGCCAAAATTGGATTTCCCGAGCTGATTTTCCGGGATTTCTTGTTGTCTTTATATTGCTTTGAACTTTAATCGAAATGGGTCACCTTCAATTGACGAAAACAACTCCAAATCTGCAACCAAATCCTTTCCTGTTTGAAACAGGACTTTCCCGATGAGTTAACCAGCGACTCGGTCGAGTTGACTCGCTGGATCGCTGGGTTGACTCGCCGATTTGACTCGCTGGGTTGACCCGATCCAGCTCAGCCCGATCCAAGGGTGCCCCAATCCAAAGTGTGGGTTCCTTGATCCATTTTCCCGGGTGCCTTTAACACTTTTTGAGCCAATTTTTCCACAAATCTTTATTCTTCTAATGTACCTACAAAAGCATAAAAACACGTAATATTTGCAAAATCGAATACTAACTTAATAGAAACTAAGGTACAATTTAGACACTAAAATGTGTCTATCACCCCCCTAATTGCATTTCCAACTTCGGTGACGATGAGATTAAAGACATGACACCCAGAGCTCACGGCAATTGTAGTGAATACGTACATGTCGTGCAATACGAGGTTTATTATGAAAATTGGCGACATGTTACCAACCTCTACAAATATGTGACGGAAGTTGATTGGGAGGTTGAAACGTATGGATATGCGGGTGAACGTATCAAACACAACATTCCACGGCGCCCTGATCATGTACCCATTCCTCCTCCACAACAACTACCATATGTAAGTACTCAACAAAGTCGTGGAGAAATTTTTTACGGTTTAAGAAAATTTGTGTTTCTAATGCTTATTCTTCTTTTTTTTCCATCCAAGGTGGCGGATTATGATTTAGTGCAAGACTTTGCTGATTTTACACAACAGTTTCGGGATTTTACCTTATCTGAAACTAAGGATAGGATGGATTACATCATAGCTAAGAAAGTTGAGTTGAACACTATTCGAACTCGCTCAGCCGCTGAAAACCTCCTCCTACAAGATCAGGTTTCGTTGTTGACCAGACAGCTAACCCAATTGCGTCAAGAGCAACCCTTAGGTTTTGCATCATATTCCATGACACCACCTCTCGGTTCTTCATCAACAGTTCGCCCAACGCAGAACGTCAGACCATCTTTCCCGCCATTTATTCCACCAAGATCGAACTCCGGTTAAAAAAAAAATTAAAATTTCGAATGACGGTTAAAAGAACGTGTTTGGTTATTTTTATTGTTGATTTACGGTTAAATGAAATGTTATTAGTACGCCGTTTATGTAGTATGATAATTTCACAGCACATTACGAAATTTAAATGACCGTTTTATTACCGTTATGTTACCGTTTTATTGCCGTTTTTTTTCCTTGCATAACGGCTATATTTTGTTTCTTATACTACTATAAATAACATTCAATAGCTACACAACTCATTTCATTATTCCCACATTTTATTTTTCAATGTCTGGGTACGAAAATTTTACCCTTAATGCAACCAATTTTACTTTAGATGAAGATTTATCCATATGTCGAAACATAGTATTACATTATCCAGCAAGGGGTCAGGAACGTGATATCAATGGTTGTATGACCATGCAATGGTTGGAACACACACATGCAAACTTTTGCGATGAAACCGGTAATCCCAACAACCGGAACAGAGCAGGCCTTTTTTGTCGATATGTGAAAATTACTAAGGAAGTATTAGAATTTTCTTCTTTAACTGCTCGGGTTAATGAATTTCTTCTTAGGAATGAAACTAATGATGAAGTTGTTGATCGATCACTACAGGAATGGACAAGATGGAAACGAAGTGATTTCCGGTACAAACCTCATTTTGAGATCTTAAGGGTAATGGATGAATTCAACCCTTTTGTGTTGATCTTTCGACCTAGTAGGCCAGAACGTCATCAACGTCGTCCGACAAGCCAAGCCTTACGGTTTCACTAATAGGTTTATTTCTTACTTGATTTATATGTATCGGTAGTTTATTTTTCTTTCCCTTTCATGTATGTCTTTTTTGATTTAATAAAAGTATTGTACTACCTTAAGTTGTTGTTCCGTTGACGACGATTCAGGGGCTATTATTAGGTCATTAGCATAAAAAAATTGAAACTCTAAAAAAAAAGATCCGTTGAACTTTAAATTCAATTGATAATTTTAGGAGTTAATTCCGATTACATTTTGGACTTCATGAACTCATAGATTGCTACAAATATGAATTTTTCCCCCATTTCCTGAAAGTAGTGCATTTTAGCGATTTTCTCCTACACAAGGGGATGAAACAGTTAAATAATTTTTTATTTGTAATTGTTGTTAATGACAGAGGAGACAACTTTTCTAATGGTATGGATACTTATAAATTGTTGGATCGATAATCCTAAATGGGTGTCGTTAAAGATCTGTTGTTGTATAGATACATAATCAGCTATTCCCTTTCGAATAACTTGGTATCTATCATAAATTTGTACAACAGATCTTTGGGTTGAATTTCCATATTCCTCACCAAAATGTGTGTGGATCCTCCCCCATAGAGTTTCTGGATCAACAATTCCGACTATAACATCTTGACGTAAGGTTTCGTAATACCAGGATTTTGTTATAGCCAAGTCTTCGGCTGAATGAAATATTGACATGGGTGTAGGTAAGTTATGAAGTAAACAAAGAAGAAAATGTGATTAAATAGAGAACAATAATCTATTTAATGACATTGCCTTGTCAAGTTACATAAAATATCTCTGAAAAATCTGAAAAATAATCTTTGCATTGAAATATGGTCGGTGTATTGTCAATTCATGTCATTGCCTTGTCAAGTTACATA
>JAJJMC010009942.1:0-32224 GCA_023531435.1 Papaver californicum | reverse complement strand
TCACCCTAAATTGTTCACATGCTTCTAAATTCCAAATCTTATTAAACCTAAAAAGTCTCCAATACCCCCAAACTTAAAATAAACAGTGTCCTCAATGTTTCTAAGTATAGAACAATACCAAAAGAGTAAAAGTAAGGGAGTCAGAAAGATAGAAAAGAATGCCTGAGCATGGGTTACCTCCCAAGAAGTGCTAAGTTTAAAGTCTTCAGCCAGACTAGAAAAGAATTAGTCACCCCCTTAAATCATATAGCAATAATCGGAACAATTGTGGGTCATCTGAATCAAATAGTGTTATCCACAATAGAAGAAAACAGCAGCAAGCTACGAAGATAAACAATCTGAACACAATTTGATCCCTATTTAGGTAAACCACATCGACCAGAGGATGGGTTTTTGGCAACTTAATTTTTTTCTGAACAGGAGGATCATTGGATCTAACTTGACGATGATTTTGTACCATGGCAGATTTGCATATGTCAGGTCCCAAGCTAGGGACCTTCCTAAGAGTTAATGGCATAGCACATGAAGAATGACAGTCACCCCCAAACTTAGAGTTTTCAGTGTCTCTAGATAGACTAATAACACTATCATTATCGTTATCAATTCCATAGTCGGCTAAGCATTTCTCTAATGGATCGTCTAATGGGTCGAGCCTACGCTGCATCTCCCTAGACGGTTTGGAATCCTCCTCTGAATGGATCTGGTGCATACAAACTGTTGGGCTAATTCCTTTAATATCTGCTACGGTTCCTCGTAAGGCTTTCTTATTGTCCTGAAGCACGGTTACTAGCCTATTCTCTTGGTCACTATCCAACTCTGAAGCTACAATCACAGGTAAGGTCTCTGATGGGCCTAACTCATCAAACTCTAATCCAAAGTGGGCTAGAGATTCTTCTAACGGGTCTTCTATCAAAGTGTTTGGTAATGACTCCTGAACTGGGGTTTCTATCATGTTGACGGTCTCTAAGGTGAGGTCATCAAGCTCAGGTGGTTGATTACTAATGTTGAAGATATTCAGCTCAATAGTCATGTTACCAAAAGACAAGTTCATAACACCGTTACGACAGTTAATGATCGCGTTAGATGTTGCTAAGAACGGGCGACCTAGTATAACTGGTATATGATTCTCTGGATCAGGCACAGGTCTGGTATCAAGCACAACAAAGTCCACTGGATAAATAAATTTATCCACTTCAATCAAAACATCCTCTATGATACCACGAGGAGTTTTCACAGACCTATCAGCTAACTGCAATGTCATCTGAGTCGGTTTCAACTCGCCTAGTCCTAGCTGAAGGTACACATGGTATGGCAGTAAGTTCACACTGGCTCCTAAATCGAGTAAAGCTCTTTCTACACGGTAGTTTCCTATCGTGCAAGCAATGGTTGGGGAACCTGGGTCTTTGTACTTAAGGGCCGTACTACTCTGTATAATTGAACTTACATGACTAGCTAGAAAAGCTTTTTTATGTACGCTAAGTTTTCGCTTTCGCGTACACATGTCCTTAAGAAACTTGGAGTAAGCAGGAATCTGCCTAATTGCATCTAATAATGGAAGGTTGATAGTGACTTTCTTAAACACTTCCATTATTTCATTAAAATTGGATTCCCTCCTAGTAGGTGCTAACAACCTTGGGTATGGGGCTCTAGGCATGAAATCGGTTCTCTGAGGGTTTGCCTCAGGCTCTTCAGAGGCTTTATCAGTCTCTTCATCTATTGGGTCAGGGTGAACTACAGTTTGTTCACTATTAGGCCTAGTTACCTTGTTATCCACTACCTTACCATTCCTAAGGGTACTAATTGCATTCACATGACTGGATGATTTCTCACCAGTCAACATTCCATTGGATCCTCTAAGATTTGGTTCGGGTTGACTAGGGAACCTACCAAGTTCTCGCTCTCTCAGAGCCACAGCAATGTCACTGACTTGGGTTTGTAAACTAGAGATAGCTTTTTCCAAGGTATGGAATCTCTGCTCATTCTTTTCGTCATTGCTGGGATGAGTTGGACCAGCCGAATTCTTATAACTGAAGCCTGGAGGACCTTTAGCATTACTAAACTGACCTTGATCCTGGCCTTTCGACCAGGAAAGGTTTGGATGGTTTCTCCAGCCAGGGTTATAAGATTCCGAATATGGGTCGAACTTTCTCTGGTTATCAAATCTAGTGTTATTATAAAGAGCAAAAGCCTGCTCTTCGAATTGGTTGGGTTCTGAACTACTAGCTTGATTCATTTCGACCAGTTCTAGCCTTCTAGATAAGGCTTCTATTTGGGCCTTTGAATCGAAAGATCCTTCTACCCTATTAACATTTCCTCTTCCTAGAAGAATTGTTCTTTTCGGCTCTCTACTGCTCTCCCACTGCTGGGTCTTCTCGGCGATGTCCCTCAGAAGTTTCATCGCCTCAGCAGGAGTCTTACTGTCGAACCCTCCGGTTGACAAAGACTCGACCAAGGTTATAGATGCATAATCTAAACCGTCATAGAGGATTTGAACTAGCCTTAATTCCTCTATTCCGTGGTCTGGGCATTGGGACAATAAGTCATTGAACCTCTCTACATACACATACAGAGACTCTCCCTCTAGCTGGGAAAACGTGCATATTTTCTGCCTAACAGACGAAATTTTGTTCCTAGGAAAGAACTTCTGAATAAATGCTGAAGTAAGTTGGGCAAAAGATTCAATCGACTGAGGAGCCAAGCTATACAGCCACGACTTGGCTTTATCTCTT
Organism: Papaver californicum; assembly: GCA_023531435.1. Lineage (NCBI taxonomy): Eukaryota > Viridiplantae > Streptophyta > Magnoliopsida > Ranunculales > Papaveraceae > Papaver > Papaver californicum. The sequence goes on along the minus strand of JAJJMC010009942.1, from coordinate 29,495 downwards.
AGTGAGAAGGGAAATAGTCTAAGTTTAATAGACTCGTCATTCAAGTCTCTAATTCTGATCGTGCTACATATTTCCTCGAATTCCCTAACATGAAAATAGGGATTTTCGTTTTCTCTTCCTAAGAATGATGGGAGCATCTGGATAATCCCTGGTTTCAGTTCGTAGCTCGCTTCAGTAGCGGCTAACTTGATGCAAGATGGACGTGAAGTCCGGGTTGGATTCAACAAATCCTTCAGAGACGTCATTGCTGACACAGTCTCGGGAGTGACTAGTTCACTCTCAGTTGGGTTCTCAAGGTCAAGATGAACTACAAGTCTTCCACTGATTAACCTACCTTGAGAGTCTCTATTCCAAGTTCGCCTTAAGGGCGTTCTTGGCATGCAAAAATTAAATCAAACACAATCGTGCCCTGACTCAACCAAATCAAACCTAAATCTAGCAAACAACAAGTATGATGGTTCCACTTAGATTGTTTCTAGACCAGCTTCTATTCTTTCAGAAGGCAACTGGTTACAATTTTAGCGAATCTCTCTGAGCGATCCGAGTTAAATCAAGTTGAAGAGAAACAGGAGAAGCTCAATGGAGCTTTGATACCCCTATCTCTTTGGCAACGCTTCCCTGGGTTACAGGGCGGCTCTAATCAACTTTAATCTAATCTTCCTGCTTTTTGAGTTAAGCTAATAAGGAAACCAATACAGTCCTTCCAACCGATTTTCCTATAAGCTCGTTACCTTATCGGTCTCTTTCTAGTCAATATTTTAAGCTTTAGGTTCGTGTAGGTTTCGTTTTCCTAAGGCGGGCAAGAAGGAGACGGTGATGAAATCCGAAACCTTATCTTGTATGGCCAGGCCTTGCCCTTTACTATGCAGAAATTAAGTTCCGTATTCAATCCTCAGCATATATGCATACAAAGGCGTCCAGAAAACCCACTGACAGGAGATTCGTGGGTTGATCGAAATTTACCTCCCGTTCTAGACGGGCGACGAACCGTTGAAGTCGACTCGGGCCACTAATATCCTTTTTAATAGTGTGCGAACCCGAGGGGCCGAGACAATATCGTAATTGTCGTCCGTCCCTGCACACAGTTTGATATTCAAAATTACCCTTCCGTAGGGTTTAAAAATGTCCAAAAGTGTCCAAAAATAAAATAAAAATTACAGAATTAATAAAAAACCTAATACAATTTTCTAAACTAATTAACTAATTAAAACTAATTAAAATAAACTAAAAATCTAATTAAAAAAAATAAATAAAATCTTCGATCTTCTTTTTCGTTCTTTAAGCTTTTCCCTTTTTTAATTCCAAGTCTTTAGATTTAACTCCAAAACTTGGGCGTAATCTCTTTTCGATCCAAAATCGAACCTGTAGTAAAAAGGAAAAATACCAAACAAACGTAAAATAGAACAAAGTAAAATAAAAACCTAAAAATAAATCTAAAACCCTAAACCTAAAAACAAGTCCGCGTCGGCGGCGCCAAAAATTGATGTAATTTTAGAAAGTGGTAAATAAAGGTTCGATTCTCGAACTTGTGAAGGTGATGATTTTAGAAAATAATGATTTAAACTAACTCTAGAAAATTCCAGGAGTAAGAAAAAGACTAAATAACCTAACTATGATTTTTAAATAATTTTAAACGTACCAGGAATCAGGAATAGGTAATTCTAACAACCTATGTGATTAATCAGATAATTCTTTTTAATTTAATTGAAGCCCAAATAATTGCCAAAATTGGTTTTGTTATGCTAACAAACAGAGGTAAATCACAAGCATGGATTATCAAAATTAATTAACTAAGCATAATCCATCAAGCAAAAGCACAACTGTTGAAAGAAAACCGTTTTTACTATTCAAAACTATGCAATTTTAATGATAAAAGAATTATAAATAATTATTAGAAAATAATTAAATCACATAAAATTGAGAAAATTACCTTATCCATCATCCCAGTAAATAGACTTAGCTCATGGTGAAGAAAACTTGCTCAAAAGTTGATTTCATTGCTCAAAATATTGATTACAAGGTTGAATAACGCTGTAACAGCTGATTTGATACGCTTATAAGCGTTACAGAAGAGGGTTCAGCTGTTACAGAAAAGTTTAAGCAACAAATGGTTTGAAGCAATAGACGACAGGAAAATTCAAATCAGCAACACATATAAATGTTACTGAGTCTTCTTCTCCGGCAGTGATGGATGAAGAACACGCCGGCCGGTGCAGCAGCAGCTCGTCGGCGGTGACGGAATATTGACCGGAAATCTCTAAACTCTTCTCTAAGCTTTTGTGTCCGATTCTCTTGGCTTCTCTTGGTATTTATAGATAGTAGAAACCCTAGAGAGAGTTCTAAACCTAATAGAACTCTCTAAAACAGCCCACAAATCCCATTCCTAATCGAAATCAAATTCCGGCCATGTTCATGATTTTTCAACTGATTTCACGGGATCTTTTTGCTGTTTCTCGATTGTTCTAACTTGTGTGGGTTATCTACTATCATTTGGAACAATCTGGAAGCAAAAGAAACCAAATTTTACGTTGGATTTGTGCTGCCAGTGAAACAGACGAGTCCGATGAGTCGACCCGTGACTCGGCCCGATCCAGCTCGCTGGGCTGACCCGCTGGGTTGACCCGATGGGTTGACCCGATCCAGGGGTGCCCCAATCCAAAGTGTGGGTGCCTTGATCCATTTTCCCGGGTGCTTTGAACACTTTTTGAGCCAATTTTTCCACAAATCTTTATTCTTCTAATGTACCTACAAAAGCAATAAAACACGTAATAGACACAAAATCGAATACTAACTCACTAGAAATTAAGGTGCAAATTAGACACTAAAATGTGTCTATCAAATACCCCCAAACTTACTATTTTGCTAGTCCTCGAGCAAACTATTCTAAAAATAAAGTAAAAATCCTAACTCACTTTCGCAGGAATCCCGACTACATTTTCGATCTATAATCTTTACATTCTTCCATTGAGAAGATATAATACAAAAATCTTTACTTAAAACAGTTAAACCCTATGGATTCATACCTAGAAATTTCCTCTTTTTCTTGTTAAGTTTTCTCTCCTAGTTTTTCCCGACCCCTTCTTTGTTGTCTGGCTTCTTCTATTTATATATTTATTTACTGGGTCCCTCTTTATGCAACGTGTCATTTTCTCCAGACTTGTCATCGTTCCTTGATCGATTCTTCTTTGGTTCGATCCATTTTATTTCGATATATCCGTCGTTCTTTTATTTCATCTTCTGCTTGGTGCGATCATATGTTGACAGATTACTCTTAATTGCTTTTTGGTACGATGCCTTACATACTCAACACGTGTCTTCCTACCTTTATAGACTTCTTTTATCTCGATCATTAAAATAATACGAGTAATCATTATTTTTACTTTCTCGATCACCCATCATTTAATGCTGTTTGTTTTATTCAATGTAATCCAACTTTTTCGATCTTATGTGTCCTTCATGCAATTCATCGTTCAGCTTTTGGGAAGTGTTCTGTATCTTTTTGATATTTGATCTCTTCAATTTTGATTGTGTGATTCTCGCTCTTTTTAATTTGGTTGCTTCCTATCTTGATTTTCTTCCACGTGTCGTGCTTCTTTAATTTACTAACAATACTAAAGAGAGTGTTTTGGGTTAAGGAAAGGTTAGGGTGTGAGAAGAAAGAAATTTTATAGGGAAAAAAAGTTATCTCTACCTTCTCTGATGATGAGTCATTTTATGTGATGTAAAATAAATACAGCACATTAAAAGTTGTTCATATTTTTAAAAGTGATCAAAACTTTTTTTTCTGATTAATGGGTGAGTATTAACCTGCTTAATTCAGATTGATTTTTTTATTGATTTAGATCGATCCGTTTGGACCGGATGCGGGGCTTCGCCTCACCTCAGTACACCAATACCAGTTATAAAAACAATTTTTTTCAGATCCAGTAGGTAACACAGGTTTTTTACTCGTAATATATTAAACTTGGAAATATTAGGTTGACAAATCCTAGCTGCGTCTGGCGCTGAATTGTATATCCTGTTGATGTGTGACATGTCGTCTGTCGATTTTTTTTAAAAGATACATGCATTGTCGAATTGAACTTTCCGTATGCCAAAGGATTCGTTAACTTTGGATTATTGAAGATGTCTGATAGTTTCGGAAGCAAAGCCAGGCATTCCATCGGTGAAACCTCCCATAAAGCCCGATAAAGTATTTTTTTTTTACCTATTAGATTTGTGCATATTCTATGCACCGGTCATAGTTATTTGTACCTTTTTAATATTTTTAAAAAATTATTAGTTATCGGTAGCTGTTTTTTATACCTTCCAACCAAACTCTTTTAATTTTATGATGGGAAATTTTAATATTTTTTTAAATTTTTGTATCTTTCTTTAGATATCACTATAGTATGAAACTAACTTAACCGAATATAGGTATTTGGTAATGGATAGAGTCAAAGTTCCTACAAAGATTGTTTCAAGATTAATATCTGTCCGTATAAATAAAATGTACATTTAGAATAAAAAAAATAACGACGATAAATAGTTACCCGTATTTTTTTGTTAAATCCTCCAATCAAGCCCTTTTTCTTCCTAATAAAATGTTGATGAAAAATTCATAGTTGTTGTATATTGTAACACACATAACAACCACATTAGCATAATTCCACAATTTTTCTAAGATACCGTGTTCGTCTTTGAGTATCACCACAGTATGAAACTAATTTCATTAATATAATTTTTCGGAAGAGATAGAGTCATCGGCAGAGATTGTTGCAAGAGATAGTTCTTATAATTAACCAACTACCTCTTTGGTGCCAGACTGCAATTTACCCGTAAATTTATTTAATTGAAAACTTTTGATATAACATTACAGTCCACAGACTCCACACCAATAAACCATCTACTATAATGCACTAAAAACATTTTCACGTGGAAGTCAGTAGAAGTCTTGCTTCAATTAATAAATATAAAGTATAAAATAATGGTGCTGACTTGTGATCTTTATTTTTTTATAGTGCTATTACTTTCATTTTATCGGTCAAAAATAAGTTATGTTTTTCACTTTTCAAATGATAGTTTTAGAAAATTCATATAGAAGGGGTCATCGTTAGTCGATTATAATAAGTTTACTTATTTAAAATAAAAAAATATTAAAAAAATAACATGAAGGTGAATCCGAATGTATAGTTAATACTTTCTTTAACACCTTTGTATTTAATATCTCATATCTCTTAGTTTATAAGACCTAAAAGCATTTCCAATATCGGGTGTAAAAAATCCTAATTGGAATTTTTATTAAGACCTTTATTTAGTAGAGTTTACCGATGTAGTAAAATATAGGATCCCATAGTTAATAAATTATCTCCAATAGTATAAGATTTAATTCTTAGAATATTTTATGTGACAAAATCTTAACCGTTTGATTTACTTTAAATAATTATTAAAAAAAATTAATCAAAAATATGATGAGGAGGTGAATCGAAAGATGTAGTCAAGACTTTCTTTAACACCTTTATATTTAGTATCTGATGCATTTATGTTCAATAGGGATCTAAAATTTTATGTATCATGAAAAAATAATATCTACATCTCTATTGTAGATACTTTAACTACTATAAATGAAGTTATGTTAAAAAGGATCTAAAATTCTATTGTTATAAAAAAAATATTTTTAACCCCTATTAGAGAGTATAAAAGTTTTTAAAATCTGAAATGTTGACGTATACTTAAAATCAGAATCATGGAAAATGTCAGATCTGACTTTGTTTTTTATCCTCAGTCCAAATATATTATTTGTCATATGACAAGGTTTATAAACCCTAGCTAGATTTTAACTTGATCAGTTATGAACAAGGAGTGTTTATCATTTTGATCGCAAAATAATGGAGAAGCTTTTACCACGTGATAATGCATTAAACATATTTTACCAATTACCTATTAAATTAGTCTTTGTCTGCAAACTAGTTTGCAAGGCATGGCTTCATATTCTCAAGGATCCTTCCTTTGCAAAACAACATCTCCTCTATCAACTTCATGATCATGGTGGTCATGACTGCGTTTTCGTTTTATTAACTGTGAATTTCTTAGGCAGCTATTCAGTTTGCTATCACGAGTACGCAGGGAACCAGTTCCGGGACATAAAGAAGATCGCATCCGTCTATTAAGAAATACAATAATGGTAGCTTTTCCAAAACTGTTATTGGTTCTTGCAACAGCTTGATCTGCTGTGCTATAAATTGTAATGGTGATCCTATCTCTATTTGTAACCCCATTACCAGAGAATACTATTGTCTCCCAGAATTGAATGCTTTTCACCTCTTTGTTTATACCGGATTTGGTTACAATCATTAAACTAGTGAGTACAAGGTAATTCGAAGGGGCGCTGTAAAACAAGTTCAAGTGTATACTCTTGGTGGTACAAGTGATGGGTGGGTAGACAAAGATGAACTTATTAGCTATGAGTTTAACACTCAAAAAGGGATCTTTGCAAATGGAGAAATTTATTGGTTACGTGATTATAGGAAAATTGTACCTTTCAATGTAGCTGATGAAGCATTTCGCGAGTTTATCAATTTGCCACCATCGATAAAGGCTTTCGATGAGGACGACCACGTAGCGCTTTTTGCCTTAGACGGATGCTTGTGCGTTGTGGAACGGTTGTGTGATTAAAACAAGGAAGTACCGCTAGATGAAGTATGGTTATGAAGAAAAAGAAGTGGTATAGATGTAATTGGGCAGCAGCAAGATTACCATCCTTGGACTTGGAGTAAGGAGTTCAGTATCCCAACTTCTATGCCCATTATTCCACTTGCTATTACAGAGAGTACTGGTGGACTTTTATTCTGGCAAGGTGGTGTCTATATTTGTTTTTATGATCACGGAATTATGCATGACATAGGAAAAAGTATTGATGGTATGATATTAGAAGCAGTTCCTCATATTAACAGTTTTGTTTCGTTAAAAGCTTTAGTTGGTGAAAGGCCTTATTGGAAAAGCAGAAAATTGTTCGTAAGTAATATAATGCCTCTTCAAAGTTAATAGTTTGAATGTCTTATTATCTGGTATATTTCGGGAATGTTCGGCATAATTTATGTTTAGTTGAATTCATATATAAATGTTAACGAGTGTGCAATTGTTGTTTCGACGTCAAGAATTATTTTCTTCTTCTTTTCTTTGTAGCCAATGGAGAGATTATATACATCAGACATGGTTACTCAGCTGTTACGTGTTGTTATAGTCAAGTTGTCTCAGACTACGGATCTACAGATCATTTCGGCATATGATAGAGAGAATCAGGGAAGTCAACAAGCAGCCCTCTGCGGTGTCTTCCAAGTATACATCCAGAAGTTGAGTGCCTCAGATGATACCAAAATTCTTATACATAAGGACTTGGATCAAATTATGATGTTATTACTCAAGGTGTTTGGTTGCTGCAGCTCTACAGAACATCGAGAAGCAATGCTTTGTATCGGGGCAATAGCTCATGCCACTGGTTCTGAATTCGGCAGGTTCATACCAAAATTCTACAAGTATATGGATATGGGTTTGCAAAATTTTAAAGAGTTCCAGGTTTGCGCTGCATCTATAGAAGTTATAGGTGATATTTGTCGTGCTCTGGATGATAAGATCTTACCCTTTTGTGATGTTATCATTTCCCATCTTTTCACTGGCTTGTCCAGTGGTGTAATCCACTGTTATCTGAGGGCTCTAATATTTTCCTGTTTTGGAGACATGGATTGCAATTGGTAAGCACTTTGAGAAGTATCTCCCCAATGCAATGCTGATGATCCAAGCAGTTTCTGATATTTGTGCTAAGACGGACAGTGCTAATGAGGAGATGATGAATTATAACAACCATCTGAGGCGTGGTATCTTTGACGCATACTCCGGTATCCTCCAGGGGTTAAAGAACTCAAAGTCAGAGCTTATGTTGCCCCATGCTGGTCATCTTTTGCAATTTATTGAATTCGTGTTCAGAGATAAAATGAGAGAGGAAAGTGTTTCAAAAGCTGCAGTAGCAATAATGGGTGACCGAGCTTATACACTGGGTCCTAAATTGAAGATATTGTTCAAGGACAGGGCCTTCTATGCTGATTTTTCGACAGAGAGTCTGGACTCGGATGATTATAAGATGAAGGAAATAACAGCTTGGACATAGAAAATGATAAAGCATGTTCTTTAGGCACCAACATTTACAGTTCTTGCAATAGCTTGGGTTGTTAGGAAACTATGTTGTTCTGCAAAACCCTTGTTACATCAAGCATGCTCTATGGCGACTCATCTTCAAAATTTTATTTTCTGTTGGTAATTTAGATATCTATTTCTTGTAGTCACCATTGGAGTACATTGTGATACATTATGAAAGTTTGTAGAGGGCGATGCAGTGGAATTTCATGGCTGCACCCAATCTTACTGTAGTCATTTGTATACCTGACTCCACTTCACCCACCAACTTTTCCGTTGTACAGTAGGTAGCTGGAGAGTATCGATTGAGTATCTAGTTGTAGTTACAGGCGCTACTGGATCTGTATTTATCTCCACCGAGTACCATCAGCAATAACTTCTTGATAGCTAGGAAGCATGGATCCCGATGAATCCTCCTAATATTCTCCAACGGTGTCGCCGTAAATATCCCAAGAATAGGGAAATCAAGTGACATTTGCATGAAATGCTTTCTACACTTTAGCATTATACTCCTTAGAATGTCGTTCAGTGCAGGGTTTACGCACTAATTAAGGCTCTGCCGTGCTGAGAGCCTTGGTGCATTCAACTGAAGATCCTAAATCAGAGGCATTGTTAAATCAGCCCACTACTGCAATGTATCGTAATAAACTTGTAACCATCAATAACTGCGTTATGACCATAAAACGCTTCAAACTAAGGTCAAGATTCCGAATTCCGGGGTTGGCCTGTTCATCCCAACTGAGTTCAGATGTAACATTTACCTGAAAAAACTTTGGTATGTGCCTGTCTATAAAATCAGTGAAACACCCATAATGGAACCCATGTGGTTCCTCAGAGAGACATAATAAAACCAAAAAGTATTGAAGACATTAAATCAAAGCTAAGGATGGTGGTACTGATATAGACAGGAATATAAACTAGAACGTCAAAGTTACTACTGCCACTACAACAACCATACGTATTAAACTATCACTGAGAGTCGACTGACAATGGGTGAGCAAGTATTAGCTAGCTAAATTAATCTCTCGGGTGAAACATCCATAGCCTGATCTTTCCGTTTCTTCATTAGTTCTTTACTTTAGTGCTGCAACAAACTTTCATAGTCCCTAATGACATCGCCAGTTCCTGCAAGAAGAGATAAAAGGAAGCTCCATCAGAGTTTAGTTTAAAATAATAAGATGGAGGACATTTCCAAGAGCAAATCTTGGGATATTCAACAGTAAAGTCTGCAAGAAATCTAAATGCAATACTTGAGAAGCTTCAAAAAAGAGTATTTTGAAAAAACAGTAAATAGAGAGTATGAACCAAACCAGTTAAAGAAATTTCCAATTAAAGGTTAGTTAAGTTGACAAACAAATTCTGATTAGGAGCTAGGAGTTGCAGGGTGAACCAGCATACCTTATAGGCTTATATAGCGTCTGTGGTAGTATTTGTTGGTGGTGTTCCTGTGCTACTGCTCATTCCTTGTTGAGACGAAGTTGCCACTCTTAATGATGATGAAGCGGCTTGCTGAGTATGAGAAGGAGCTGCTAGTTGTTGTTGTAGCTGTGGTGGTACACTGTGTGGAACATGCTCTGATATTTGGTTTAGAATGTCTTGAACACGAGGCCTATCTGGAAATTGTTGCAGAAGGTTTTGAACATGTGACGTATCTGGAAGTCGTCTCCATGTCTGACGCAATAATTCTCCTCGTACTTGCGGTGTTAGATGTTTCAAGGCTCTATTTATTGCTTCACCTGTGCTACTGCTCATTCCTTGTTGAGATGAAGTTGCCGCTCTTAATGATGATGAAGCGGCTTGCTGACTATGAGAAGGAGCTGCGAATTGTTGTTGTAGCTGCGGTGGTACACTGTGTGGAACATGCTCTGGTATTTGTTTTAAAATGTCTTGAACATGTGGTCTATCTGGAACTCGTTGTAGAAGGTTTTGAACATGTGACGTATCTGGAAGTCGCCTCCATGTCTGACGCAATAATTCTCGTTCTTGCGGTGTTCGATGTTTCCAAGCTCTATTTATTGCTTCACCTGTGCTACTGCTCATTCCTTGTTTTGATGAAGTTGCCGCTCTTAATGATGATGAAGCGGCTTGTTGACTATGAGAAGGATCTGCGAATTGTTGTTGTAGCTGTGATGATACATTTTGTGGAACGTTCTCTGGTATTCGTCGTAGGATGCCCTGAACAGGTGGCCTTTCTGGATATCGTCTCAATGGCTGAAGCAATAGGTCTTCTCGTTGTTGCTGTGTTTGTTGTGAGACTCTATGTAGTTGCTGTTGTCCTTGTAGAAGTGTTGTATTACGAAACTGATCAGCTGATGGCTGGTTCATCTGATTAGCAATCTCAATCGTCAAAACAAAACAAGGATATAATATAGCACACTCACAATCATCAACTGAAGGACTCGTAATCACAATAACAAATTGAAAAACAAAAAATTTGATAGAATGAAATCTTACTCGGTGAGGAACTGAACTTAAAGGAAAAATGTTTGAGGATTCTCCTTGTTGAAGGTGGAAAGAATAATTCAACTCTTGTGGTTGCGGCTGGATTGATGCAACTTCATGTTGCAACTCCATACACTTCTTCCCCAACACTTCTCTGCTGTCAAGAGACTCATCATCTTCCAAATCCATCCTTTCTGCAATAATGTCAATAGTGCTCCATTCATCGTGCGCAACATTTGTTGATTCTGGGATCATAACCCCTCTGCCTTTGTTTGTAGGAACGTCGCAAGAACGATTTTGAACAGTAGGCAAATTCTGCACACTCCGATGTCGTTGCTCAGGAGAACTAGCATGGTGAATAAGGTTCAACCAGTCCTTGTACAACGATAAAATTATTCCTGTTATCCCATAAACAGGATCGTGAACCCTAGCCTTTTTTTCAAATTCCAATGCTTTAGCCTGTATATCCGATATGTTGCATTCATAAGCTAACTGAAGATTAGGGTGATCAGGCAACACAGCTGTTGTCCCCAAAAGTAGTTTATAAAACTCTCTGATGAAATCTTCAGATCTGTCTGCTTCAAAAAATTGAACAAATGGACAATTCTCACACTTTCGCAGTAGATAGGTGCATGCTGGACAAGCTTCATGTTGCTGTTCACGTTTTCCTGTTAGGAAAAAATGATTCATAGTGCCTGGTGGATTAACATGCACGAGTCCGTCTGTAATGGTTTCAAAGTGGCCAACTTCATCACTCATATGTTGATGTAGTGCTAAAAGGATTCCTGTTGCCCCAAAAACAGGTTCACTTAATCCAGCATTTGCTTCAAATATTTTCGTCCTAGCCATTATAAGGGCTTCTATATTCTGTCTATCAGAAGGGGAAGCTGCAGCTCCTATTTGGAATCTTGGTACATTGAAGTATGAACGGAACAATGGAATATAACGACACCCTTTTGGACATGATCTACGCAGAAATTTGCATGCTAAGCATTGTCCGTGGTTGTCTATCGTCATTTCTAATCAGAATATATCCTACCTAATAACATACAGAAAATTAAAATATGTTCAAGCAAGAAGCCATTTGTTGGTTTGACCAGGTCTTCTCTATACCAATAGTTGGGAAAAGAAAGGGATATCACATGCAAAATTTTAACCAACTTAAAGAAACTAATGAACTAAATATACTATCAATTGCTTCTTAAACAGCCAGAAACTAAGAGACAAACCAAATTCCACATCAAAATTGTTCCAGAAGCATTCTTTCACCAGTAACATTCCAAAATTCATAGAATTAGCAAGAAACAACATCAGATTATTGGGTTCTTAAAAATTAAAGAAAATTTCTGTGCAAGAATTAACTTAATGTTCAAGAACCTAAGGTTTTTATTAAAATTCATTCAATTTAGAGAAAACCCATTTTCAATCTTATCTAAATGACTCAATTTAATCATAATAATCAGTAAATTTCATCCTACATTACAATATACACACTTCTGCAAATGAGAATATCGGGTTCTTGAAAAATTAAAGGAAATTTCTATCCAACAATCAACTTAATTAAGGTTCAAGAACCTCCAAGAATCAACTTAATTAAGGTTCAAGAACCTAAGGTTTTCATTAAAATTTAACCAATATAGAGAAAACCCATTTTCAATCATCATATCTATGAATCAATTTAATCAAAATATCCAGTAATTTTCATCAATAATTACATCATACGTACCTCTGATAATGATTTCTTTAAAGAGGAAGGAGGTTGTAGCTGCAAGTTTTCAAATTCTTCTAAGAATACAATATGGTGGAATACCTAACTAATTAAGAAATTGATAATCAAATGCAAGTAGTTTCAGAAGTCTTAAAGATATTTTTTTCTCTGCTTAGATGAAGAAAAGAAACGCTTAATGTTTGCTGATGAGTATATATATTTCAAAACAGCAACACACCCGCGTTAAAAAAACAGTTATAGGGGTGGCTGCCCATGTAGACGTAGTGGTGTAGGATAACATAGCAGCAAAAAATAGTTCAAACAAAATTGATACCTAAAATCAGCACTGAATGAGATTACCTGTTTGTCCATCTTATTCTTGACAACAAACTCAGCATACCAATTCCTGATTCCTCCCACCACTAGATTTCCTCTCATCAACAAATGCCCAAAATCATCTCCGGCACATAAACCCCCTCCTCCTGTTTTTTTTCTTTTGGTCTACTTCTCCATATTCCGCCACCACCAATACCACCTTCTCCTCCTCCACTTGAACTAATTTCATCAGTGTTATTCTTCTCTTCCTTGTCGACGCTGTATTTGAATTTCCGTTTGCTTCTTCTTCTTCTTCCTCCTTTCTACTTCTGGTGTTCCAACTGTTAGTTACTCCAAACGGAACAAATATTTCATGTTGTTCTGCCATTTATCAAATCTAATCAATAAATATCGAAATCAACTTCAAATCGTTACAAAAAAATGGACCAATTAAAGAAAAATCCCATTAAAAAAACCTAAAATTGATCTTTACAGCTACATATCTTCTTCCTAAAGGTTAACAATGGCATTTTGGGTGAAATCGAGAAAAGAGATCTCTGAAAGGTTCGAAGATGTGATGTGAAATGATGAAGAAGGAGTGGTTCCGGTGAGATCTGACTGACGAGAGATTCATGTGTGTAGAATGAAAATGAGATACCGAAAAGAGGAGCAGCGTACATGTAATGTTAGGGGTAATATTGAAATATCAACTTTGAATTTTGGTTTAGCCGGGATGGGGAGATTGGATGACGCACCCTCTGCACAAATGTAGGTGTACATAAAATATTTTGGCGCTCTTTTTTGTAGACTCGTCACTCGTATCTTGTGACCCAATAAATTGCTCGTCATCGAGATTAACTTTGTAGTGGCTATCAAGGTACGAAAAATGGGTCACGGTCCAGATTACAGATATTGGCCGTGATTTTATCGGTGTGAACACGTTTTTAATAAAAAACATATTATTTAGATAAAATATATATTACCTCCGTTTCAGGAAAAAAGTGAAAGTAACACTTTTCCAGAAACAGATGAGTATATTTTACTGATATAATGGTTGAATATATAAAAAAAATTATGATTCAACATTTCGTATTCAACGGTTAAAAGATGTGTGGAAACAGTTATAACGGGATCTAACAATATTATTCTATAGTCTTATATTTTTTGTATTTTTTAATCTTTTATATTTTTAATTTTAATTGTAAGTTTTAATCTTCAATTTTAGAAAAGATTATGTTATAAAAATATTTTATATTTTTGGTTTTACAAAAATGGCTGTAACGGGCATGTGTAGTTGGTAATTTTTATGACAAGGATAAAATAGTTATTTTAAGGTTTGCTAGCTCGATGAGAGTCTCGTTGCGATGAGCGAGACTCAGCTCTTGGCCTTGTGAGAAAAACTTAATTCTTTGCCTATCAGGCCTCATAGACACAATTCCTAGTAGACCCCGGCTAAACATGTGGTCATGTCTTGTCTTTATGCTCATGGACACGTCAACGGCTGAATACATGAGCTTTAGCGAGACTTAGGTCTCCAGTAAGCACGACTCAAGCTTGTCTAGATTCACTAGTCATATCTACTCCTATATGAACATGCTCACCACTGGCTCCTAACAACGTCCCACAAGACTCACTGGTCAAGTCAATTGTTCCACAGGACTCACCACACCATATCTTGTATTTGTAACGTTTAATTTTGGATTGCAACTCATATAGAAGTTGCAGACTTTGCAACGGATCTGTTGAGTCAGATATGCGTTGCTTTAACTAAGCATTATTTCAAATTAATTGAGCAACGCATGTGCAGCATTTATATACGTTGCACATGTTGTTTTTTTGTAATATCCCTGATTTTTATGCTTTTTTATAATTGCTAATATTTTTTGATTTATTGATTTTTTGTTTTATTTCAATTTTTTTTTGGATAAACTTGAAATCTATTCCTCAATTTCTCCCTCTAGTTTTTCACTACCAAATCCATTTCCCCCAAAATTTTAACTCTTTTTTCAACAACCAATTCTGTTCCCTCCATCAATTTAATTCTGACCCTCTTCCCCACCCCCACCCCCCACCCCAAATCAACATCTCTTCTACTTCAATATTTGTACAATCTTTGTTTTAAAACGTTTAATAATATGAGATATTTGTTTATATTTTATATATTATGCCCTATTCAGAGACAACTTAAATAATCCTTACAAAATAGAACCCTTCTCTTTTATACTAACACTTTTTTTTTCTTTGAAACAAAAAAAAAACACCTTTTTTTCCCAAACCGAGGAACCACTCTCAATTTGCCATGACTTCAGCAGAAAAAACAGAAATCAAGCCCTTTGTTTCTTAAATCCTTATACCCTAATCAAGATCTGTGTACCAGAAATCCAGATATATACTTTTGTAACTTACTTAAAATTTTCATAACCCTAGAACATCAATATTTTTCCTGAAATTAAAAACTAACTAACAATCTAATATTTGAAATCGATAACCAACCAACAGTTGGTTGATTCTAACCTAACTTATCATCAGGTATAAACCCTCACTTTGTTTGTTAGGATTTATCATGTTTGATTTAGACATAAATCCGTGAATAGTATCTCGCATAACTAGGGGTTTTATCTTCATAGGAGTTATTTTGTGAAGATTTTCTAATTTTGTGTATTTTATTTGTGTTATTATGTAGTTTCAAAGCATTGGTAGTCTTTTGATTTCAGTTTAGTTCAGTTTGCTTCGTTGTAGAGTTAGTTTGTTGAGATAAGGTTTTGGAAATTGTTTGAGAGTTGAACTTTTGCTACTTTGTGAATGGTTGTATGAGTCTATTATGTAAATCGTTTATTATTTGAGCTTCTGGTGATGATTTTGGTGTGTGGGTTTGAGGTTGATATAAATCTATTGAAGTTTTCACTTGAATGTTTTTCTTTAATAGATAGAGTTGTTCTCGTTCTGAGGTTTAATCATCTAGATTGGTTTATTCTATTGTTTACTTCATCCAAAAATTGTTTGTATTATTATGTATTTCTAGTCGTATAGTTCCATTACACAAAGCAAATTTAAAGATTGCTCAAAGGGTATACGATGAAATGTCCACAAGATTTGGTTGGTCTAATCCGCGGATTAAAGGGTATGCACTGGGTGGTAGAATTGATGATTTCAAGAGATTTCTTAAGAAGATTCTTTAAAGAGCCATACTTACTTCGAATTCTACAATCTCTGTGTATCTTAGAAAGGTAGAACTTGCGAAGCTTTTGAGCTTTTTCCATAAACAAAAGACAGGAGAAATGCTGTCGCATGGAACAACGATTTCGGTATATGTTCAAAGTGATCGACCCAAAGATTATACGTTGCAATGCACATGTTACCAGTACAGAGAAACAACCACTTTTCATGCTTGTTCGTGTTAGGGATCACTTGAACAAGGGAAGTTATTTCATGCGTGCCGGTTTGAGCATAACACCATTTGAACTGTATGTATACTGTTTTTGTTGACTTAACTGTATGTATAAATATCTGGAAAGGATGTACCAAAGTAACTGTATGTATAGTTTGGTACATCCTTTCAGATATTTATGCAAAATTTGGAAATATAACTGATGGTCAGGCTTCTTTTACTAATGTATCACTTAACGTTGCTGTACGAATTTATCTCATTATTGGCAACGCTTACCATGGAATAAGAGCAGAAGCAAATTACTCTGATCAGATGTTAGATCAAGGTGTGTACCCTTATGCGGCTACATTTTATTGACTTCTAATAGCCTGTGGTCATTCAGGTTAGGTAGGTGAAAGAATGAGACCTTTTACTTCAATGAATAAAGAGTATGTTATAGAACCCAGTTTGGAGCACTATGATCGTGTGGTGGATCTTCTTGGTCGTGTAGGACGTCTAACAGGAGCATAGAATTTCATTATTGCTATGCCATTGACCAGATTGGATCATCTGTGGATCTTTGCATGTATCTTAGTCTTGGATGGACATGGAAATCAGCAATGTGGTGGCAGCTGAAAAATTGTGTGATATGGAGCAGAAGCAATTAACTCCTTTAATGATCATGTGAAATAAATGTGCCAGCAGTTGGTAAATGTGGGGAGGTAATGAAAGTGTAAAAGAATCCTGGGTGTAGTTGTGTTTCTGATACGAAGACGAGTTTCATCCACAGTGGAATGAGACATACACAACTTTGGATGTCTAACAAATATATCCATTTTGCTGGGGATTTAATTATGGCAGAACCACACCAAAGCTATTCTTTGTTCCTGTTCTCCATTGATGTATGTTATAGAGAAGGTAGAGCTTTCAACTTACCATAGAAGTTTAATAGATGGACGGGAAGCATTACTCTTTCTGTTCTAAATTCTTATGTTACCTGCTACGAAATAAATTATCTTTTATACCTTATTACACGGAACATAGATTTTGGTATGATATGGAAAGTACCTTGTGATAGAAACTTTTTAATACGAAATGCAAATTTAATCTCTGAACTGCTACATCACGTATATCACAGTTTATAAATTTCTTATGCTTCGTTTTATAATTTCTTGCCTATTTAGAAAACTTAAGTGAGTCAACAAAGTTAGCTACCAAATACTCAAATCCATGCAGCTAAATAGAATAGGAAAATTGGAAATATATCCCGGATTTGAACTAGCAATTAAGGGATATGTTTTAGCCGTCCGTTTTTTCTGTTAAATATATATTTTTAGACAGTTATGCCCTCCACACATAAAACATTTAATGGTTAAAGAGAGGGAAAATTAAAAATATATCCTGGATTTATGAAGTTGATCATGATGGTGATTGATTGACGGAAGCGGAAGTTGATAATGGTATGAAACCAATTTAAATTTCAAGGGTATAACTGTCTAAAAATATGTATTTAACAGAAAAAATGGACGGCTGGAACATATCCCTTAAATTCGACCGTTACAGGACATATCCTCAACTGATAATTCAAATTCGGGACATATTCTCAATAAACCCAAATAGAATTTGGTCTTGTTTTGAGTTATAATCAGAACTAAAAAGAACTTGGCTTCTGTTAATGTCACTCTTGTTCCAGTTGAAATTATCGTGGTTCAACATTAATAATGGTTGACGATTAAACGAGTCAATTGATTAGACCTGTTTGATGGGTATATCTTCCTTTAACGAGGCATTCTAGCCCCCCAAGGATCCAGTCTAGCAAGTCTTTGTACTTTTATTTGACTTACCTATACCATGTTTGAACCCAAATTACCTTGCTACACTTGATCAGGAAATTTATATGAATGTGAACACATTTTTGTTGTTGAAACTTCCTAGCAAATACAATTTCACCTAGAAAGATATCTTCCATCTCATACTTAGATGAGCTTTAATTTACCTTCAGATTCTTAGCAAAGGTGAATGAAATTTATGTCAAGACAGAAACAACAAACTAGTATATCTTGAGTTGGATCCTTTTGAGTCAGATGTCCCCTTGACAGCGGTATGTCACAAGAGTGCATCAAATGGCTCAACACATGGCTAACTCACCCTTGCGCACCACCTTGGCGATCCCCTTTGGCTAAATAGCTAGCCTCCCATTCTAGAATCTTCTATCATTTGTCATTTTCTTAGAACATTCTAGAATAGTGTAGATATTTGTGGATAAGATTGGAATAATCTAGAAGTAGATCCTAGCCATACACTTGTATAGATCTTAGATAATATTCTAGAACATTCTTGGCTCCCAACTAGTATAAATAGGGATGCCATTATCATTTGTAATAATCCAACAATTCAAGTAAGAGAGCAATACACAATTAATTCTCTCATTCAATCATTCTCTCTTGTTCTTGAGTGTTCTTGAGCGTTCTTGAGTTTCTTGTGAGTTTTGATCTTGAGTAGTTACACAAAGTTGGTTAAACTTTGTTTGGGAGGATGACTTTCCTAGTAACGGAATTCTAGTCAAGTGCCGCACGGAGTAAAGTCGAGGCGAAGGACCGACCCCGTGACAACTGGTATCAGAGCTACGTTCATACTACTCTCCGTAAGATCTCTCACCATATCTTCAAATGATGCAAATGTTGTTATCACTAACAATAATGAAAAGGTTGACAAGACAAAGAAACAACAACGGGATAAGTCAGTAGGCCCCCGTTTAGAATCTCGTGTTGGATCACTGGAAGAAAAGGTAGAAAAGTTCAACCTGGATTTAGGAGAATCCATGGAGCAACAAGACGATTTGGAGAAATCGATGGAGGTCTCTTTTGAGACGTATCGGAACGAGATGGGTGCACATAAGCACGAGGTAAATGCTCATGTGTGGATGCTGCAAGATCAAATCGATGAGCTAAAGACCCTAATCCGAGGAAATGCGGTTCGTGGACCATCTAGAATGAGGGTGCCAGAACCAAAGGAATACTCCGGCGCAAGGGATGCTAAGGAGTTGGAAAACTTTCTATGGAATATGGAAAGATACTTCAGGGCCACAGGCCTTGATGACGAGCAAGAACGGGTCGACACGACGACCATGTACCTGGTAGAAGATGGATTATTGTGGTGGAGAAGAAAATATGCAGAAATCGAGAGAGGAGTCTGCACCATCACTACTTGGGCGGAGTTCAAAAGGGAGATCAAAGCCATGTTCTATCCGGAGAACGTTGAGCATAAAGCTCGGGACAAACTTCAAAACTTGAAATATTCAGGTACCATTTCCGAATATGTCAAACAATTTAATTCCCTCATGTTAGACATATTAACAATGGCAGACGAGCACCGCTTCTACCACTTCAATCGTGGCCTACCTCGTTGGGCTTCTATGAACTTCAACGAAGAGGTATTACCGACTTGTCCACCGCATTAAACACTGTCGAGAAACTTGATGACTTTCCTAGCAAATCTGATCAACTTGCCAAGAACAAGCCATCCAAGCCATTACCACAAGGAACGGGTGGGGGAGACAGGTACTAACGCGATAAGCAACAACTTAGCCGCGAAGGGTCCAAGCCAAACAACGGGTGGAAAGGAAGGCAAGATAGCCGTGTGAAGAATGCTTCATTTACCAAGGTGACCATCTTGCCCACAGTTGTCCCAAAAAGAACTTGCTCAACTCTTTGATTGCGGAGCATGAAGAGAGGACCGAAGACTCGCACCTGGGAGCCGTTCGGTTGAGCGCAATCAAGAGCCAGCCCAAGGAAAAACGTCCAGCACCAAAGGAGAACAAAGGACTTATATATGTGGACATAAGTCTAAACGAGCAGAAGACCAAGGCAATGGTCGATTCTGGCGCAACACACAACTTCATCTCTAAGGGAGAAGCCGATAGATTGAAGTTGAAGGTGGAAGCTGATTCAAGCACCATCAAAGCGGTAAATTCAGAAGCCATACCTGTTCACGGAGCGGCAAAGGGGGTCGAAATGAAGGTTGGCGCTTGGAAAGGAATTACCAACTTTATGGTGGTAAAGATGGACGATTTCAAAGTTATTCTCGGAATGGATTTCTTGGATCGTGCCAAAGTTGCCGTGGTGCCTTGCCTCGGCTTAGTCAGCATCAGTGGCGAGAAGTCTCCATGTGTGATTCCAGCCACCCGGACCAAGGAGACTTGCTCGAGTGCACTATCCGCTCTACAACTAAAGAGGGGTGTTCAGAAGGGAGAACCCACCTTTTTAGCAGCCATCATTGAGGAAAGCGAAGAACTGGTCGAGGTCGTTCCATTGGAGGTACAAAAGGCTTTGCAGGAGTACCAGGACGTGATGCCAGCCGAGTTGCCCAAGCAACTACCACCTAAGAGGGAGGTGGATCACCAGATCGAGCTAGAACCTGGAACAAAGCCGCCCGCCATGGCCCCATATTGCATGGCTCCGCCAGAATTGGAGGAGTTGAGGAAGCAACTCAAGGAATTGTTGGATGCCGACTACATCCAACCTTCCAAGGCCCCTTACGGAGCCCCGGTGCTGTTTCAGAAGAAAAAGGATGGAAGTCTTCGGATGTGCATCGACTACCGAGCCTTGAACAAGGTCACCGTGAAGAACAAGTACCCAATTCCACGAGTTGAAGACTTGTTCGACCAATTGGGTAGTGCTCGATACTTCACGAAGCTGGACTTGAGGTCGAGATACTATCAAGTTCGAATAGCAGAAGGGGACGAGCCAAAGACCACATGTGTCACAAGGTACAGAGCTTACGAATTTTTAGTTATGCCTTTTGGTCTAACCAATGCTCCTGCCATATTTTGCACTTTGATGAACAAGGTCTTCCACCATATCTCGCTCGGTTCGTAGTCGTGTACCTTGTCGACATCGTCGTATATAGCCACACTTTAGAGGAGCACCTCAAACATTTACGGGTTGTGTTCCAAGTACTGAGGGAAAACTCCTTATATGTGAAGAAGGAGAAATGCAGCTTCGCTCAGACCAAAGTGTCCTTCCTTGGACATTGGATAGGTGATTGACAGATCTGGATGGAGGAAAAGAAGATCAAGGCCATCAAGGAGTGGGAACCGCCTACCAAAGTGGCTCAGTTGCGGTCTTTCCTAGGATTTGCCAACTACTACCGGAGATTCATCGAGGGATACTCGAAGAGAGAAGCACCGCTCACGGATTTGCTAAAGAAAGCGAAGACTTGGACGTGGAGCGAAGAATGCCAAGCCGCTTTCGATGATCTTAAGACCGCGGTGATGAAGGAGCCAGTCTTAAGATTACTTGATCATACCAAGCCTTTTGAGGTATACACTGACGCTTATGAATTTGCTATTGGTGGAGTACTTATGCAGGAAGGACACCCACTTGCATATGAAAGTCGGAAGTTGAACGATGCGGAACGGCGCTACACGGTGCAAGAGAAAGAGATGACTGCCGTCATACACTGTCTTCGGACATGGAGGCACTACCTTCTTGGGTCACATTTCATGGTCTTCACTGAAAATGTGGCTACTAGTTACTTCCAAACTCAGAAGAAGTTGTCTCCAAAGCAAGCACGGTGGCAAGACTTTCTGGCCGAGTTCAACATGAAGCTTGAGTACAAGCCAGGCCGCACCAACTATGTTGCTAGTCTTGCATTGGAACGTGTAGCTGCCATCGCCAAATTATCGGGCACCATTCCGGGTCGTGTACGGGAATGATTGGAACAAGACCCTTTTGCAAAGAGCCTCATTCATGCAGTGGATAACGGGAAGACTCGTCGGTTCTGGTTGAAAGACGGTCTTCTATTCACACATGGGAACAGGATGTTCATACCTAAGCATGGGAACCTGAGGCGTGAACTAATGCACGAGTGTCATGACACCCGATGGGCAGGCCACCCTAGCCAGAGAAGGACTTTGGCTTTGCTGGAAGCAAGTTATTACTGGCCAAAGATGGAGGACGATGTGGATGCCTATGTTCGGACGTGTCTGGTATGCCAGCAGGATAAGGTACACAAGAAGTCAGGAGGACTTCTAGAGCCATTACCAGTGCCAGATAGACCGTGGGAGTGTTTATCGATGGATTTCATCTCTGCCTTACCCAAGGTAGATGGCTTGGGATCAATCTTGGTGGTCGTGGATAGGTTCACCAAGTATTCTACCTTCATCGCTGCACCTACGGACTGCACCGAGGAACAGGCTGCTCGACTGTTCGTGAAGTACGTTGTGAAATATTGGGGCATACCAAAGATCATAGTTAGCGATCGTGATCCAAGATTTACGGGGAAATTTTGGACAGAGGTGTTCAAATTGCTTGGGTCCGAGCTCAACTTCTCCACAAGCTTTCATCCTCAAACAGATGGAAAAACGGAACGCACTAATGCCTTGTTGGAGGAGTACTTGAGACACTTCGCGAACGCTAACCAAAGAAATTGGGTGGAATTATTGGACGTGGCTCAGTTTTGCTACAATTTGAAGAAGAGTGAATCATCTGGCCATAGTCCATTCGAGTTGGCCACAGGCCAACAACCTTTGATGCCACACACACTCGCTGGAGGATATAGAGGAAAGAGCCCTGCTGCTTTTCAATTCACTAAGGAGATGCATGAGAAGCACGACTTGGCCAAAGCCTACTTGGAGAAAGCCTCTCAGCGAATGAAGAAATGGGCGGACGAGAAAAGGAGACCCGTATCTTTCGAAGAAGATGACTTAGTCATGCTGAAGTTGAACCCGCAACAGTTCAAGTCCTTTTGAAAGGTACACAAGGGACTCATTCGACGGTACGAGGGACCATTTCGCATCGTCAAGAAAGTCGGGAAGGCGTCCTACAGATTGGAGCTACCTAGCCACATGAAGATCCATCCCGTCTTTCATGTCAGCTGCTTGAAGCCATATTATGCGGATCAAGATGACGAGTCTAGAGGAGTTACCAAGAGAGCCCCATTCAATATGATCACCTCTCTAAACAAGCAGGCTTCAAATATAGAATCACACAGACGTGTCTCAAGAGGAGGGCGAATTTATAAGGAATATCTTGTTCGATGGAAGGATCAACCAGACAGTGAAGCCAGTTGGGAACACGAAGACTTACTTTGGCAACACAAAGATCTCATCGACAGGAACAACGCGACGAGGACGTTTGCGAATTCGGGTGGGGGAGAATGTCACAAGAGTGCACCAAATGGCTCAACACATGGCTAACTCACCCTTGCGCACCACCTTGGATAGCCCCTTTGGCTAAATGGCTAGCCTCCCATTCTAGAATGTTCTATCATTTGTCATTTTCTTAGAACATTCTAGAATAGTGTAGATATTTGTGGATAAGATTTGAATAATCTAGAATTAGATCCTAGCCATACACTTGTATAGATCTTAGATAATATTCTAGAACATTCTTGGCTCCCAACTAATATAAATAGGGATGCCATTCTCATTTGTAATAATCCAACAATTCAAGTAAGAGAGCAATACACACTTAATTCTCTCATTCAATCATTCTCTCTTGTTCTTGAGTGTTCTTGAACGTTCTTGAGTTTCTTGTGAATTTTTGATCTTGAGTAGTTACACAAAGTTGGTTAAACTTTGTTTGGGAGGCTGACTTGCCTAGTAACGTAATTCTAGTCAAGTGCCGCACGGAGTAAAGTCGAGGCGAAGGACCGACCCCGTGACAGGTAGTAGGGGGTGTAAAACATAACTTGGTTGCAACTTGGGGATTTTGTGATGATTGAGGGTAGATATAACAAGTCTGTACTAATGGCAAGTATCTTGAGTTCTTTGTCCATACGAATATAATTTTTGAAGAGTGTCAAGAACTAACATGCAGTTATATAAAAACTGACTATTAGTTCCACCCAATATAAATATAGAAACCCTTTTCTTACTACCTTAAAGGCTATAATCTGTAATTACATGGATCTAAAAAGAGAGATTTAGAGAGAATTATACGAACTCGGAAGAGTAATATGGAATCTTCTTCATATGTCTCAGTATCTTTTCTGCCATCTGCCTTGTTAGCTCATCTCCATACTGAAATGCATTTACAAGCGTAGAAGGCAAAAACTTATCCTGTGATATGTCAGAATTTGAACTGTTCCCACCTTTCAATAAGAACTTCTCAATTATCAAAAATGATTTCTGCCACAACCCTTCTTGTTGTTTTTGTCCTTTCAATACATTCAGCACATGTTGTACAATATTCATCTCATTTAACATATTTACACTCATTTCCACATATCATCTAACAACGTAGTAATGGCTGAAAGAGCAGCTTCAACCACCTCACTGTTTTCATGGTATAAACAAGCTAATAACCTCTCTACTGCCTTCGCATCAACCAGACAAAAGGTGGTTTCTGAAGAAAACACCCATTTGTGAACTGAACACACCTGTATCTTTTTCTGCTTCTTCTTTGTAAGATAGAAGAAGCCTTGGTATGTAGAACAACTTCATGAACTTGGTTCTCTTGATTTGTGGTGGTTTTGATAGAGTTATTGATTGTACTGACAGCTTCTCTAATCCAATTGCTGATAACCTCTGAACTTCATCACTTGTTGCGCTCATAAGTAGTTGTGTGAATACTAATGTGAAGTTGCAACCACTTGCAAGCTGTAATATCTGTCTTTCATATAATGTAGTTGTAAATCTGACAAGAATAACCACTAATCCTTCTAGGTAAAGATTTGTAAACCTGCTTGTTCTTGTTCCACTTATTTGGATTTCATTGATTGTTTGTATAACTGCAGGTATTCTTCTGGTGTATAAAAGGGCTAGATTGAGTGGTAAGTTCTGGTGGGGCAACATTGCTAGGAATTTTGCAGCTATCACAAACTTTTCAGTTAATTGAGTGGTTTCAGGTGGAATTTTAATTAGGTTTCCAGGTTGGCCTTAGTGTTACATAGTCTGTCTGCAAGTGTATGGCCCATGTAGGATGTGAGTGTGAGTAAGACCTTAAGGGTTTCAATTCCAAGTTCCTCAAATGGAGAATCAAGAAATTCAATTAGAGTGTAGCTTGCTTCTGTTTCTTTAATCGCAGATACCACAGTGGATATTGATTTTGGATATTTGATCAAACAGTGAACAATCTTGATGAGGTTAATGCCCATTTCATCTGAGGTCGAATTTCTCAGCAATTGGATGAGATTATACACAACATATTGTGATGTCATTGTGTGTCCATGGGTGTTTACTTTGATGTTCTCGAGAAGAATACCTGAGTCGAGCAGGTTTTCTAGGATTGCGACTGATTCTTTCTTAGAATTCAGTCTTACGCTATCAATTTTTCGTGTAAACACCTCTTCAATCATGACTGGGACAATACCTGCTTCTACAAGTGTATTACTGTTTCGTTGGTAGGATGAGATTTTTGCGAGACCGTTGAATGCTACTTTTCTTGTTAGAGATTTTTCACTCTGCACCATTTTGATAAGATTTGGGGAAGCTCTTTCAGCAACATAAGCTTCAGAGTCATGCCTGAGAACAATTACCCCAACCTATGCCCCCATCTGCATCTGCATGTCTTCTGGTCCTGTTTCATTTATTCGATTTAGAACATCTCACAGGTATCCATGTTACTATTATGACAAGCTTGCAAGGGATAGTTTGATTATTTTAGTGTATGCATTATGGTGGGCATGAGACCAAGTAAGAAAACTAATTGATAGTGAACATTCTGCAGGACTGAGGAAGTCACTACAGAACCAATTTTCTCACAAAGTAGTTCAGAGGTGGAAAGTTCTAGCAACAATGACAGGGCCGCATGCCTCTCTGGAAGGTGATTGCTTGACAACATCATTATTATTATCGTTATAGTCTTTGCCTTAGCAATCATATCCTGCACGCATGCACCCACAACAGAAGAATGTTTCTTTAGACAAACAAGACAAAACAATGTTGGCATCATGCACACGTTGTGGTATTAGACCTTAACAGGAGAAATGTTGATCTGTTGTAAACCAATGGCTAACTTCCAAGTTTATACTCATAAACAGCCATCTTAAAGAGTGTATTGCTAAGTGATATAATATGTTTTAAAAAGTGAAGAGCTTGAAAGAATATTTATGTAAACCTTGGCCTCGTCATCATTTTCTGCCAATAGCTGTAGTGTAGCAAGTGTCATGCACCTCACTTTCTTGTCCTTGTAAACTATTAACTGAGAAAGTAATGGTAGAACTCTAATTCTACGTACTCGAACCTTGGTATATGGCTTCTTTTGGCAGAGATATTGCAAAACTTTTAGTGCCTCAATTATCATAATGTCTGAGCTGCACAATGACAAAGCTGCCCGAGCAACTTTGATTCTTGCAGCTTCATTTCTCTCCGTCCATTCTTGAATTGTAGCCTTTAAATCTATGTTGGTATTCAAGTCCGTAGTCATTAGTTTCTCCCCTGTGGTAGGACAGACAACACCCTCTAGTATCGCCTAGCTTTTTGAACCACTCTGTTATCTTCCTCCTCTCATAGGTCACTCCACTTGCTACAGTAACTGGGTCATTCATGATGTTTTCAGTTAATGGACAGAAAAATGTCTCGTATAAGGGTTCCATATACTCGACCAGTCGTGGAATTATCTTCGATAACTCTGAATTACTCCTGTTATGGTTACCTTGCCCCAAGTAATCTCTTCCACTAAGAAAATTGATTGTATTTGGCATGTCCAATGATTGAGAAGTCTCTGTAGAGACTTGATCCATTCTGTAAAGGTCAGTTTCTGTCGATTCTGATTTTAATACAGCTATCTCAAATGGTGGAAACTGTAATCGTGACTTTTTGGCTTCTGATACTTGAATTTGATTGTGACTAATCTCAAAATGAACATCTTTCATCTCACTTGATATAGACCGAACAGCAATTTCTGCGTATTCTTGGTCGTCAAAAACCGAGGACGGTATTAAGTTTAAGCTCTCTATCAGGAAATGATAGGACCTGATTACTGCATTTTCCTATCAGGAACTTTGCATGAACTACATTTTCAGAGAGAGATTGTAGAATATGTGTTGCATTTGGTGGTGAATTCTCTGATGTTAGCAACTCCATTATAATTGGATTAGTTCGTTAAAGTAGCATCCAATATCCATGAAGATCTCGTTTTCTACTTTTACACACAACTAATTCGGCAATCTCGGAAATAGATGCCAACAGGGACTGAGCAAGAATTGTATTCAAGAATTGTATTCAAGTTTGGACCATCCTTATGTGTTCAATTTCGCTTCTTTTTGATCTTCTTTTTGATGATTGCAATATTTGTTTTTGGTTGTTTTGGGTTGATGAGAATTTCTGCCAAGTTGTTGGGGACAAAATGATATTTGCCCGAAATGATGTAATCAAGTCCGAAGCCTAATTTGACCCGATGCAACGTCATCATTTCCCGAAGCAACGTCATCATTCACGTCCCGGTCCCGAAGTGGCGTCATCACGTCCCGATCCCGAAGCAACGTCATCATCCAGACCGTTCCAGCTTGTCCCGATGCTATCATGTCCCGAATTGACGTCATCATCACGTCCCGGTCCCGTTCCAGCTGGAGCCCGATCTGTCCTGTCCCGACCCATCCTGTCCCGAACATGCTGTCCCGATACAATCATTCCCGCAACGAAGCTCAGGTCCGTAGCATGGATCGAAGCATGGATCGTACCAAGGTCCGAAGCATGGACCGCAAATCAGGTCCGCAAGCCAGATCCGCTGTTCAGTCCCGCAAGCCAATCAGACCGTTTGAGGGAAAGCTGGATAAGAAGATAAGGTGGACAGATGGACGCATAGGGAGGTGCCACATGGAAGTATTAGGAAGGGAAAGAGTGGACAGATGGCTGCACAAGAAGGTGCCACATCACTAGAAGACGCCACATCACCAAGAACATTGGATCGGTTCCTTTAAAAGAAAAGAGAAGAGAAGGGAGAGGGGGCAGCTTCTTCTCCAGGGGAAAAACCCTGTAAAACCAGAACTCGAATGGAGTTTCTGGATTTGTAACCTCAAATTGATCAATAAAACCATCACAACTTCACTACCCGTGGATGTAGGCCATTAAAGGCTGAACCACGTTAACTGATTGTGTTCAATTTCGCTTCTTTTTTATCTTCTTTTTGATGATTGCAATATTTGATTTTGGTTGTTTTGGGTTGATGAGAATATTCTGCCCAAACAATTTGGCGCTAGAAACAGGGATTGAGGAAAGGATTTATCCTACCTGAGGTGAATCAAAGCTTGATGATGTTCAAAGAAACTATCCATCTTGGAAACAGTAGATGAACAATAGAAACAGAGTTGAAGAAATGGCAGCGAAGAGAGAATCAAAAGAGTCTACATCATCAATCACTCCAAAAAGGATGAGTTTCCTTTTAATCCATTGGATTTCATTTTCAAATATTTCAATTTGGAGTTTTAAAACAAAAGGTCAGGAAGAATTTTTATAAATACCACGGCTTTGTTGATAGACACATTTTAGTGTCTAATTTGCACCTTAATTTCTAGTGAGTTAGTATTCGAATTTACGTCTATTACGTGTTTTTATGCTTTTGTAGGTACATTAGAAGAATAAAGATTTGTGGAAAAATTGGCTCAAAAAGTGTTAAAGGCACCCACACTTTGGATTGGGCACCCTTGGATCGGGCTGAGCTGGATCGGGTCAACCCAGCGGGTCAACCAGGCGAGTCAACCCAGCGAGCCAGCGAGTCGACTCGGCCGATCCAACTCAGCGGGAATCGCCGGAGTTTCAACTGTGTACGCTGTTCAAAGTGATTTATGGATTGTTTTCTTCCAGATTGTTCCACACGCTAGAAGATATCCCATACAAGTCAGAACCATCGAGAAACAGCAGAGAAATCCAGTAAAATCAGCTCGAGAATCATGTATATGGCCGGAATTATGTTTCGATTCGGATTGAAATTTGTGGGTTGTTTTAGAGAGTTCTATTAGGTTTAGAACTCTATCTAGGGTTTCTACTACCTATATAAACCAAGAGAAGCCAAGAAAAATGAGAACGAAAGCCTAGAGAAGAAATCAGAGCAATTCCGGCCACTTCCGGTCGCCGCCGGTCACCTGCTGCTGGTCCGGCCGGCGTGTTCTTCATCAGCCACCATCGGAGAAGACGACTCAGCAACATTTATATCTGTTGCTGATTCAAACTGCTCCTGTTGCCTATTCCTTCAACCATTTATTGCTTAGAAACACTTCTGTAACGGCTGAACCCTGTTCTTCAACACTTATAAACGTATCTGTTCAGCTGTTGCACTATTCTTTAACCTTGTAATCAACTTTTTGAGCAATGAAAAGGTCTTTTGAGCAAGTTTTCTCCACCATGAGCTAAGTCTATTTACTGGGATGAGGGATAAGGTACTTTTCTCAATTTTATGTGATTTAATTATTTTTTAATAATTATTTATAATTCTTTTGTTATTAGAATTGCATAGTTTTAAATAGTGAAAACGGTTTTCTTTCAACAGTTGTGCTTTTGCTTGATGGATTATGCTTGGTTAATTAATTTTGATAGTCCATGCTTGTGATTTA
>JAJJMC010009937.1:0-10886 GCA_023531435.1 Papaver californicum | reverse complement strand
TTGTTTAGCTGAAAGGATTTTTTGGCATAAACAATTTGGCGCTAGAAACAGGGAGTGAAAAAAGGATTTATCCTACCTGATAAATGAAAAAGAGATTTAATGAAAAAAAAAACTAAATCATCCATGAAAGAAATTTTTTTTTTTTTTTGGTAAGAAAAGATGGGAAAATTTAATTTCGCAAGATGTGAAAAGTAGGGGTAAAGCTTATTTACATAAGTATATTTTATTAACATGAAAAATACCTTGTGAGGAATAAAATAGATAAAAATATGAAACAAAGATTTTATGAAGAAGGAAAAGATGGACTTGTGATAGGGAAAGTTTACAGTTAAAATAATAATTAGAATCTCTTATGATTTAATAGATAAGAGTTTATTTGACTAATTTTCTGAGAAATTTTTAGATATCGAGGAAGGAAAACGATCGAGAAGGCAAAAGATAGTGAAGAAACAGCAAATTCTAGAAAATATGTCTCAAGACGCGAATTCTGGGAACCAAAATAGTAATGAAGGCTTGGAAAATAGACAAGAAGAAGGGAGTGATTCAGGACAACAACAAAGCATTGAGGAAAATCATACCCCAAGTCAAGAATTAATGTCAAATACTGTGGTTCAGAATTTCTCTTCAGATCATGAGAGTTCTCGAAGAAAGACACGACAAATACAGGACCTATTAGAAGAAATAAAAGAAATAAGAAAGGAACAAAGAGCAAGCAACCATCGAATTGAGTTACTAGCAACCGAAAATCAAGTTTTAAAAGATGTAATTCAGCAAGAACAAAGACCAACTGTGACTAGAGTACGAAATCAGGAGCCAATGTCGAGTAGACAAATATCAAGAAATGAACAGCGGAATCCAGATCAAAGAATAGTGTTGGCAGGATCGACATCTCGGGTAAGAAGACAACAGGAAAGTGACTTTCAACGAACCCAATGGGAAACATGTTTGGAACCGATGGAACAAATGAAGGAGGAAATTAAAGGATTAAAAAATAAAGAGGGGGGAAGGATAGAAGAGGTATTGAAAGAAGCAAAGCGAACACCGTTAGCGCAACATTTAACGCGCGTATCGTTACCAAGAGAATATAATATTCCAGTGTTCGAATGTTACGATGGAACCAAGGATCCAACATCGCACTTAAAGTATTATAACCGAGTAATGTCGCGATGGGACGATCATGAAGCGATCATGTGCAGATGTTTTCCGTCAAGTTTAACAGGGACAGCATTATTGTGGTACGACAGATTACCGGAAAATTCTATCAATAATTATGCACAATTGGTCAGAAAATTTTTAGAGGCATACATGTATAACATACCAATTGATTCAGGGGAGGACAGACTTTATTCTTTAATGTCATGGCCAGAAGAATCGATCCGATCATATACAACTAGATGGCATTCAATATGTCAAGCAATAGGTGATTTAGACCCAATGACAGCTATAAACCATTATAAATGGGGGATTGTAGATCGGAAGAGTCAGCTCTTTGTTGAAATCCATCGAAATAATCCAAAAACTGAAGGCAAATTGAGAGAAATAATAGAAACATGTGCAAGACTCCAAGATATACAGGATCAAGGATCGAGAATTAATTCTGAAAATCAAGGAAATACAAGGAGAACAAATTCAGTTGAAGAATTACCAGAACAGAAAAGGAAATGTCTTCCAAAAGTTGAATCAAAAGGATTAAAACATCCTCGACAAGGGAATGGAAAAAAAATTTCTCAACAATTTCGAGAAAGAACTTTTACTAAGCTTAATATTTCATATTTCAGGTTATTCAACATTTTGAAGAATCGACCAGGTTTTCAATGGCCAATAACAAAGGGAAATCAACCGGAACATACACAACATTCCAAAGACTATTGTGAGTACCATAACTACAAAGAGCATACAACAAACAACTGTAGAAATTTTATAACATTGGTACAAAGAATGATCGATGCTGGAGAATTGAAGGAATTTGTTCAAAAAATTGAACCATCAGAGAAATATGATGAAGGCAAAGCAATACATATTCCATATAACAAACAGACAATTATTATGATTTCATGTGTGGAAAAGTGTGATACGGATTTGAATGTAGCAATCAACAAGAAATTGTGCAAGAGAATTCGGAACCACGAGGCCTTTAGAGTTCAAGGAAGGCAAGTAGAATTATGGGAGGATTGGATGGCACATCCATTAACATTTTCTGCACAAGAAGTAAATCAAAAAATTGAAATGCATAATGACCCTCTTGTGTTGACACTATTAATATCTGGTTGGAATGTCAAGAAAATACTCTTGGATGGGGGCACTTCATTAAATGTGATGTTCTACAATATATTTTGTAAAATGGGTTTCAAAGAAGATCAACTCATCACTTCACGATTTGTCATTTATGGATTTAATAGAATATCGTCCAAACCAAAGGGAGAAATTGATCTTGAAGTTTCAGCCGGACCGATCAACATCCTGACAAGATTTAATGTTGTGGATGCACCATCCCCGTACAATGCTATAATTGGAAGACGATGGGTTCATCAATTAAAGGGTGTAGTATCAACTTATCATCAGTATCTACGATTTCCAACACCACGAGGAGAGATGGAGATAAAGGGTGATCAAGAAGATGCTAAACTTTGTATAATGGCAGAGACAAGAATAAATGAAGAACGGGAGCATTTACAATGTAAAAAGAAAAAAGAGTCAAAAATTAAAGCAAAGGAAGAAGAAATAAATCAATACCTAGAAAAAAATGCAAAAAATAAAATAGAAAGTGAAAAGGCAGAGAATAGCAAAAATCAAGAAAATTTGGAAAATCAGCCGCAGAAAGGGGCGATCTAGCAATTAAAGGGAACCCCAACTCCAATTGGGATTCCAAAACCAGTTTTCACCCCAGTAGAGCAAACAAAAATCATAAACATTGGCACTGCAGAATGCCCCAAGCAAGTGCGAATTGGGACATTAATAAAATCAGATGTGGAACAACAGATAGTCAAATTACTCTGTGAATATACAGATGTGTTCGCTTGGAGAATCGAAGACATGCCGGGGATCGATCCCAGCATCGTCCAGCATGAATTAAAAATACATCCTGATGCAATTCCTTTTCGCCAACGGATACGAAAAGTCGCACCGGAATATCATGAACCAGTGGAAAAAGAATTAACAAAACTTTTAGATGCAGGGTTCATTCGAGAGGTACGATACCCTACATGGATTTCTAATATGGTAATTGTCCCGAAGAAGAACGGTGGAGTAAGAATTTGTATAGATTTCACCAATCTAAATAAGGCATGTCCAAAAGATAGTTATCCACTCCCAAACATTAACCAGTTAGTAGATGCTGTTGAGGGACATGAGATGTTATCATTTATGGACGGACAATCTGGGTACAACCAGATAGCATTAGCAGAAGCAGATCAGGAACACACATCGTTCTTTACTCCGCGAGGATTGTATTGTTACACTAGAATGCCATTTGGACTACGGAATGCAGGAGCGACATATCAACGCCTAGTGGATGCAATATTCAAACCATGGATCGGAAAAACTTTGGAAGTTTATGTGGATGACATGTTAGTAAAAAGCAAGTTATCTGGTGATCATTTGCGGAACCTGGCTGAGATTTTTGGTGCACTACGAAAGTATAAGATGAAAATAAATCCAGAAAAGTGTATTTTTGGTGTTACATCAGGGCGATTTTTAGGATATCTGGTTACAAAAGATGGAATTCAAGTTGATCCAGCAAAAATACGAGCAATAACGGATATGCCATCACCAAACAGTATAAAGAGTGTACAGAAGTTAAATGGGTGTTTGGCTGCACTAAGTAGATTTATTGCAAGATCATCAGAACGATGTAAACCCTTTTTTGATGTACTTAAGAAGAAAAATAAGTTTGAATGGAACGATCGTTGTGAGCAAGCATTTCAAAGTATAAAATTACATCTTGCCACATTGCCAGCATTACAAAAACCAGAACCAGAAGAAATGTTAACTTTGTACATAGCAGCAACAGAAAATGCAATCAGTAGAGTAATGGTGCGAACGAATGAGAAGATCGAGAAACCTGTATACTACATCAGCAAGACTTTGAATTCAGCAGAAAGAAATTATACTAAGATTGAACAATTAATTTTGTCAGTGGTATTTGCTACTCAGAAGTTACGCACTTATTTTCTCACTCATTATGTTCGTATATTAACCAAAGCTCCATTGGAATCAGTTTTAAAGAATACAGGGAAGGTAGGAAGAATAGCAAAATGGAACGCTCAGCTAGAACAATACAACATTGTTTACGAGATACAAACTGCGCAGAAATCCCAAGTTCTAGCTGATTGTTTGGCAGATTTTCCAATCGAGGAAGAGTATGAAATTCAAGGACTTCCGGGGTGTGAAGAAGAAGAACCAGTAGATATCCTAGATTCAAATAGTTCACAACGATGGGAGGTTTTTGTTGATGGGTCGCGAAATAAAGAAGGGGCAGGAATAGGTATCGTGATTACAGCACCAAAGGGAGAACGTATGGTACACTCATTTCGACTTGAGTTCGAAGAGCATACAAATAACATAGTAGAATATGAAGCAGTAGTTCATGCTCTCAAACTCATTATTGAACTAGGAATAAGTGATGTAAGACTCACAAGTGACTTGCAGCTGGTGATTAGACAGATCGAGTTAAAATATCAAACGGTCGATGAGGACTTGGAACGATACAAAAATCTTGTACAAAGTTTAACAGTTTGTATTCCAAATATTATTTTTCGACATTTGTCTCGTGAAAAGAATCGACATGCAGATGCACTGGCGTATATCTCGTCCATGATAAATGACTCAAATACCAAAGCGCTAAAAATTGGGAGAATATACGAGCCATCCATAAGAGCACAAGTGTTAAATAACATAGAGGAAGATAGTATCGATGACTCAGCCATACAAAGTGCCACATCTACATCGCAACAAGAAAATGATCAACCAAGTAAGCCCGATTGGAGAGCCCCGATACATCAATATTTACAAAATAAAGTATTACCAACAGATTCTAAAGAAGCAAGGAAAATTCAACTTAAGTCAAACAGTTACCAACTTAGAGATGGAATTCTTTATCGACATTCTTTTCTTGGACCATTATTTCGATGTTTATCACAAAATGAAGGATTGCGAATTCTCAAAGAAATACATTATGGAGATGCAGGAAACCATAGTGGAAGACGATCACTAGCATTAAAAGCCAAAATGCAGGGTTATTATTGGATTTCCATGTTGAAAGATTCGGAAGAAATGGTTCGAAGGTGCGAAGAATGTCAACGATTTGGTAAGAAAATCAAAGCACCAGCTACGGAATTAAATTCAATTCTTAGTCCATGGCCATTTGCGAAATAGGGAGTTGATATAGTCGGACCATTAGCTGAAGGCACAAAGAAAAGAAAATATTTAATTGTGGCCACTGATCATTTCACCAAGTGGGTAGAAGCAAAAGCACTAGCACGAATCAGAGACACTGATGTTTTTACATTTCTATTTGAGAATATCATTTGTAGGTTTGGGATTCCAGCAGCGATAGTCTCTGATAATGGAAAACAATTCCAGGGGAAGAATATCGATATGCTATTTGAAACAGATAATATTCAGAAACATAAGTCTACACCTTTTTACCCACAAAGTAATGGGCAAGCAGAATCCACAAATAAAACAATCGCAACAAATCTGAAGAAGACATTGGATGGATATTATAATAAGTGGTGCGAACAATTACATAATACATTAGGGCATACAGAACCACGAGAAAAGCTTCAACTGGAGAATCACCATATCTTCTTACTTATGGAACGGAAGCAGTAATACCAACAGAAGTTATTTTGCCTACGACCAGAACAGAAGCATAGGAGAAAAACCTAAATTCAGATCTCATGTTACAAAAATTGGATGACTTGGAAGAAAAAAGAGAAGTGGCACTCCAAAAGATGGAGAATTATCAAAGGGGATTAGCTGGAGACTACCATAAGCGTGTAAAATCCCGAAATTTTGTCCAAGGTCAATATGTCCTCCGGCAAATAACAGAACACCAAAGGGACAAAAGAGCAGGAAAATTCGCACCAACATGGGACGGACCATACGTGATTCAAGCGTCGGCAGGACAAGGGTCGTACTATCTTCAGAATTTACAAGGAGAAATTTTAAAGCATCCGTGGAATGCACAATATTTAAAGCTTTACTATCTGTGAATAACAATGCAATGTTACCACAAAAAGCAGGTACATAGACAATTAATTCATTAATTTCTTTTATAATCACTCCAAGAACATCGTACCATGGAGAATATTACAATTCTATTTAATCCCGGAATGTCATATACTTTGAATCCAGGAACATCATATCTTGGAGATTGTCATGATTATTAATATAATCAAAATTCCATTAATCCTGGAATTTCATATACTTTGAGCGCTCAAAATTACTCCAGGAACATCATATTCTGGATATCGTTGCGATTGACGACATAATCATATACAAAAGGTGAACATTATCCTTAGAGAATTTTATTAACAATGAAATTCTTATCAAGAAGGGGTTCCTAATTATTGGTTTATCAATTTTCAGAGTACAGTTCGGGACCAACCATGTATCTTACCCCTGGCCCGGGTTTGTTTCGTATGTGTGGGATCTCGAACAACATGATTTGAGGTAAAAAGTACTTCAATTCATGGTACTTAGAAAATCACATGATAACCAAAAGAATTACTTAATCACATTTTCTTGTGCAGGAAATAACATTAAAGACATATCAAAAGGATGCAAAAGAAAATCAATGAAAGATAAACAAAGTACAAGATAGTGGAGTCAACAGTAAAATTATAAAGGACATAATCAGATATCGGGAAGACCGGATCGAGATGGTGGAGGAGGAACTGCAGGCACAGAAGCGCGCTTACTAAGCACTGAAGGATCGGATTGTGCACGATCTAAAGCAGTATTGAAGGACATTGCAATTTTCGCTTTAGCATCCTGCCTGACCCATTGAACGAAATCACGCCCAAAGTTGATTTCTTTGTGAAGCTCTTCGATCTTTTGCTGATTTGCTTCTATTTGAGCACTAAGACACAATTTTTGATTTTTCTCTTCACTTAATTGTGCAGCTAGTGAATCAATCTTTTGTTCACGAGCAGTAATTTTGGAAAGTTCAGTAGATAGTCGAGCATGTAAACTCTCAATTTTTGAGGCGCTAAGAGTCACATTATATTCAGAAGTCTTTAACTCTTGAGTAATGTTTTTCACTGAATCTTTCGCCGTATTAAGCTCAGTTTCTACTTGTATTACTCGATCCTTAGCTTCATTAAATTTTTTCTCCAATCTGAAAATACAAGAAAATATCAGACGAGTTTTATGATATCAAGAACTATAAAATCAGGTAAACCAAAAATGTACCTCTGACAACAGATTTAAACTCTAATTCTTTTTGAGTTAGCAATTTTACAACTTCTCGATATTTTGATTCTGCTTTATTACGCCTCCAAGTGGCTAAATCAAAACTATCGTTCAGTTGAGTCAGTTTTTCTCTAACCACATTCATCTCTTTGAAAACTTCCCTTGCATGATTATTCAATTGTACCATTCTACGTTCGATCCTAAATAATGTCTCCATATTTTCCACTGGACCTAGTATAAAATTTAAATGTTTCATATAAATCAAGTAAATAAAATAGTAATTGAAAAGGTATGAAAAATAAACCTTGATTTTGATTCTGAAGATCTTGATTGTGACCTCAATAGTTCGGAGACGATCCTGTTGTTGCTGATATTGATCATTATGTTGATGTTGAAGCTGTTGAAGCTGTTGAAGTTGTTGTTGAAGAAGATCATTTTGTTGTTGCAATTCATCATTCACTTGTTGTAAGGAGGCATTCTTCTCCTTCATCTCCACTGATTCTTTCTTGAATATCAATCCCATCATGGTAGCTCGAGCCTTATAAAATTTATAACCACTAAATAGACAGTCGTTACTATATTGGAGTTGGGCTAAAGCTTGTTGCGGAAGTGAATATAATGAACTATCGGAAAGAGTCAAAACTTCATTGAAGGTTGGAGGAGGCTTTACAGGAAAATTTTGCTCAAAAATATCACTCTTGGACCATGCATCCAAAGTTTCATCCATAGGAATCGCACTAAGTGAATCCCGGAATCGAGACATGAAGCCAGAATCAGATTTGATAACCTCAGCAGTAGCTGAAACATTCCAAAGCCCTTGAGAAAGAAACCATTTATATGCTTCTTCTTCATCACCAACTAAATTAAAACCTTCACTGGAGATTCGATCGGAAATAGACTTCAGAGTAGAAGGATCGACACTTGGAATTGAAGTATCGACCTCAACAGCAACAGAAGTAGATCGAACCAAAATTTCGGAAGGAGCGATCGATTCGAGAATTACTTCAGAAGTCCCTTCGACTTCAAGAGGGATCGAACTGGAAGAAGGAATCGAACTGGAAGGAGGGATCGAACTGGAAGGAGGGATCGAACTGGAAGGAGAGTTTTCTTCTTCAGTCCGGTCAGTAATGTTAGCTTCTTCAACAATGGCGGTATTAGCTTCAACATTCATATTTTCCACACCACCAATCGGAAGTATCTCGGCATTATCCTTCTCCGATGTATTCTCTTCTTCAACATGAGATACTTCATTCACTACATCAACAAGATCATCGATCATCAATAACAATATCATCTCCCTCTTCTTGAGGAAGGCCAGAAAAAGTTTCCAATGCACCATTATCGGGTACAGGGGAATCAAGCACGAAATCAAAAGGAAGTGGAGAAACGATGTTATAAAAATTGGATGAAGTACCAGAAAGAGGTGCAACAATAGGATCGGATCGTTCCGATACTACAATTTCTGCTGGCATCGAGGAAACTGGAATAACATCGATAGGATCAGACTGATCCAATGGAAGAGCAACAATCGAGCTACCTTCTCCCTTATCCAAACTGGAAGCCATCTCTCCTACAACCTCAGTTGAAAGTTCAAGAGTTCTGGGCTTCTTCTGCTTCTTCTCTGCTGTGAGAATTAATTTTCGCTTTCCTTTACCCTCAACTGCGGGTTCGATCGATTGTTCATTCTCGACGATCTCTCTATTCTTGACGATTTTAATACCTCGATCAGGTGGAGGAAGGGGGATTCCGATGTCCAAAGAAGGATCGACCTGGAATCAAAAAAGTAATAACATTTAAAAGAAGACATTAAAGATCGATACACTATATCTAAAAGAATTGATATCAACTAAGAATTCCGAACCTTGAACTCAAATTTATAATCATCAAAATTCAATCTCCAGGGGCAATAGTTCGGGAAACAATTGCGAAGATGTTGAATTTCACTAGTAGGGATGTCACCATATACCCAAGGTCCTTCGATCAGAATAGGGGTGCGATACCATTTATAATCATGTTCTCGACGAATTCTCTCATTTGAAGGAAAGTCAGCATTGGTATATGGAGCTACCTTGATTCTGGGGTCATCAACTTCTCGAAGAAGAGGAAACCCTTGGGAGCATTTGCGAACAGGACTAACACTCCACTTAACATAATTTTTAACAGTAATACCATCACCATAAGTATTCTGGAAATTCTCAGGCGTATAATGAACACGTTCTGAAGGATCGGGAACATAACAAGTAAGACGGGTACGACCCTCACTGCGAAGGCTACATTCATCGAGAATTCGCCACCAATTACCATTATACTGTGTGATAGAACGAAGTTGAGTATGTGGAGCCCTGCTGCGAGTAGCAAGAACTGTGAACTGGAAAGGGTTGTTCTTTTCATACAGAGGGAGATGAAGACCAGCTTCCAAGGCACCAACAGAAATTAATAATCTATGATGGGTATATTAAAATTTTTTCATCGAATCGTAGGTTATCATATCGGCAGCACTATCAACAAAAGAAACTTTAAATCCTTGAAGATTATGTCTTCTTTTAAATTCTTCAATATCCATAGATCGATAGCTATAAGATGACATTGAATCTTGGGGGCAACATGAGGGACATCGGGAGAAGAATCCCGTACGGTACGAGGTACAGCAGGAGAAGGGATAGCAAGAGATAAATCTCGACGAGAAACAGCATATCGAGATGAAGAAGACCTACTTGATCTCCTGTTTTCACCTTGATTGCTGGCAGCATCAGATTTTCTTGGAGACATATTGAAGATCTGAGCAAAAAGAAATAAAAGAAGGAAAAAATTAATATATGAAGAAATTACCTAGCAATAATTACAGTGTAAAAAAGGGCCTTTTCATTCATACATAACCTTAGAATCACAATCTTTTTTACACCGATAGACCCTCAGCCATGAAAAGAAAATTTTGAATCAAGAAAAATAAAATTACTTACATGAAGAAAAGAAGTTAACAATGGTCAAATTGAAGTAGAGAAGAAACCAATTAACGAGAACAAAACTCCTGAGTAGTGGGAAGATTTGAAAAGTTAAAGGAAGACAAAGTGCAATAACTAAAAAAAAGACAGTAGAAAGTTACAGGATATTTAAAGAAGAAGAATGGTAACCGCCACAAGATGGGAGAGCAAAATAATCGGAAAAGATTTGATTTCATTGAAAAAAGTGTAACTGACATAATCATGTTAATACCAGCGGAAAACTCGGATAACGTGCAGAAAAGAAACTGAAAAGTTAAAAACGACAAGTCCTTCTCTATTTTTCAAAATCTCGGATCGACCGTTGGATGATTTTGTAAAAAAGAGAAGAAGGGGGCAAATTGTTAATAAATTAAAGAAGCATGACACGTGGAAGAAGATCAAGTTAAGAAGCAACCAGATTAAAAAAGGTGAGAAACACAGGATCATTATTAAAGATATCAAATTTCAAAAAGACACGAGACGTTTCCT
>JAJJMC010009936.1:359145-372421 GCA_023531435.1 Papaver californicum | reverse complement strand
TTGCTGGAACTTGACTAGAGTTAGAAGACCTAACAATGAAGAGCAGAATTGGAAAGCCCCCATGAGCCGAAGGAACTGTATGAAGGATGCAAAGGTAGTGCAAGTGTAATGCATAAGATATGCATGAGAGGGCAATCTTAATGAGGGCAAGTCCTATGAGAGTGTACTGAACAGAAGAAATGGAGTGACATTACAGCCAACAAGGATAACAAGGAGTGAACCGAACAAAAGAAAAGAAAAAGATACACAAAGCACATATAAAACAAGAGTGAAATGGAAAAGATAAAACTTAACAAAATTGATGATCATAAGTTTTAAAGGCTGGGGGCGGGTTCATATCCCTTAATCCTTAATACTTGGTGGCTCGATAGGACGCATATCCGGCGGGCACCAATAACATACTTCATAATCAATAATATTTGGTTGCTCGAACCCCAATCTGGACCTTGAAATATCAAACTCGAGGAAACCAATCTGTCGTGCACCAATGACGATGGAAGTCTTAGGCTTTGAACCTCCATCAACAAATCCCACACAGTCAACACCTTTTTTAACTCTTACCAGATCATACAAAGAGATATTCCATACACTATGGGGAAATATAAAAGCCACACCTGGTGGCACAGAATTAAATTCTGTCACCAAAGGCATGGTGGATGAGTTATAACAAGCGGTAAAAGGCGCAACAGGAGCAACCATAGTAATGTTCGGCGAATCATGCACTTTGAGATTAGCACTGTTATAGCGTACAACCCACCTAGTATAAGCCTTGATAAAGGCCTTGTAGATTGATGTCTGCAAAGTAGTATAAGGAATTTGAATGTCGATTTTTGTTCCTCCGGTTCCAGTTTTCTTGTTGATGGATAACAACTTTTTGTTTATTGGTACAGTTTCGCCGTGTACTTGGATCGATTTAACATCGACGAAATATTCTTCTTTACTTTTTGGATTAATCAGGAGCGGTGTGTAAGTTAAAACTCTATCCGCCCAATCCTCATAGCCATGCAAATAATGAATGTAAGGTCCTCCCCCAAAATAAATCTTACCTCTCGTTTCGTTTAATTTATCATCATTCATATTATCGTGTAAATCCAGAGCAAATATGCGGGAGAATCGAAGTCCGACTGCAAATTGTGTAACTAAAGAAAGTGCAGATGAACGCCCAAGACCAACCACTCCGTTAGCACCTTTAGCAAGTCCACTTGAGATATTAACCGTAGTTGCACAACCGAATGCACACCGACGGACCGAAGCAACCGGTGTTCCGATGGTGGTGTTGCTATCTTCGTTAGATAAAACAGTCACAAGATCTGACACGAGCTCACCTCTGCCGACAGCCTGAGTTACCGGGTTACTCGTATAGATGCTGCAAGCATTTTTATAAATACATGTAATAACGACTGGTTTACTAGCTCGAGAGCATAGCGCTGATGCGCATTTCACTGGTCGAATCGATGATGAATTGTAGGCGCCGTTATGACAAAGAAGCCAGGGTAATTTTCCACCGAGATCGACAACTAGTTTTCTTGCAGCTTGAGGAGTTCCTTGGTTGATTTTGATCATATATTGGCGTGTTAATGAATCTCTTTCAAGTTGAAATATTATACCACGAGAAGAAGACGAAGGTACTTGAGAAAGAAAGAAGAGAAGAAGAAGAAATTGAATGACAGACGAAGAAAAAGAAGAAGAAGCCATGTGATTTGTGGTTATGATAATGAAAACTAAATAATATGCAGTGGTTTTATAAATCATTTATAATAAAGAATTAATGGATCAGAGAGTCAAAGTTAAAAATGTGAACGCATTTAATTTTGTGTCTCCTAGTTGTGATGGAAATACCAACTTGCTTCTTATCTATAAAGTTGGTGAATCGGATATTCAAAGATTGGATTGGACCATGCATGTTTGAGTGTACATTGATGCAAACAACACATGTTAGGCTTATGAAAATTCCGCTACTTACTTTAATATACTAATCAAATTGCAGCAAGGAGATACGACCGGCTCTTACAGCATATTTGTCTTTCACCGACTCCGCGTATGGTGTCTGATGAATTAGATGTCCGATGAATTAGATGTCTGATTATTTGTTTTTTAATTTTTATCATATCTGATTCGTTATTTAATTTAAGTCTAATTTTTATTTGGATCCGGTTGAGTTGAAAACAAAATGTCCCTGACTAGGACTAAACTACTGATTTGCATATTTTTAAATCAGTTAAATCAAATCTGATTAAAAAAACATATTAAATTAGATCTAGATGAGTCAGATGATTTCAATCAGATACGAGGAATAAAAATGATGTTAGTGTTTAACGAGAGCGCACACTAAGGGTTGTACCACTCTCATTATTTATTACAAATTCGATCCATAGTTGATCCGGATCTCAAATAAATTCTCTCATGTACTCTTTTTTTTTATATTTTATTCGACGGCGAAATGGAGTCCTTATACAGCAAGATAAAGTATTTCTGTCTACAAAAAAATTAAAATGAGTTTGTAATGTGAGGTTTTTGCACTGCCTTCCTATTAATTCATAATAGGTTAAATCTTCCTGTTTCTTATTTCATCTATTTTACGGTTAATTGACTCAACAATAGGGTACACGTGGTAAAAATATTTTTTTGGAAAACTACCGAGACTACCCTTATAACAACCACTATTAAGCTCCATTGAAATCAAACTAAAAAAAATTAGGATTCAAAATCAAAAGATCTAATAAATTGATAACA
Organism: Papaver californicum; assembly: GCA_023531435.1. NCBI lineage: Eukaryota > Viridiplantae > Streptophyta > Magnoliopsida > Ranunculales > Papaveraceae > Papaver > Papaver californicum. The sequence goes on along the minus strand of JAJJMC010009936.1, from coordinate 369,688 downwards.
ACCAATTGATACATGTAACATCATGTATAATAATTTTTAGTTTAATTAATACTTCAATGCTTCAAGCATCGAATGGGGTTTAATGTCAAAATCGCAACAACAATTTATCCAAACAACTAATTAAACCCAAACGGTGTTTAGAAAAAAAACAACCATGTCGTCTTCTTCATCATCATCACTATTTCGAATTTAAAAAGGCAAAAACAAATCCTTAGTTCCGCTGGCGAGAAACCAAATTGCGGGTTAGAAATATTATCGGATGTTGTTCTTAGACGTTCTTAATCTTCTTGTCGGCATTGTAGAAGGCAGACAATCTGTAAACCTGTTTAGTCATTTAAACAACAACTTAATCAATAACCAAATATATACTCAAGGAATACCTAGTTTGTTCACCATATTTAAAAGAGATGAGAAAGTAGAATTGATATATAAGAACTTACGTAAAGTTTTTTTTTACTAACTTGTACGCTACAATCATGTCCACGGCAATCATGATAAGGTAAGTGCCTAGGGAGTTGTTGAAATTTATAAAGCTCCATCAAAACCCAATTCGCATACCAATAACTTGCAATCAAATAGAAATACAATCAACCGCTTCTTATACAAGTGTAAATGTTGATTTTTCTCTTTTGTGGTTGTTACTGATTCTTTTGTTAAAAGAAGAAGGAGGAGGAGGACTAAAACAAGAACACAGTTATGGACAGATTGTTGGATTTTATAATAACTGTAGAAATCAATCGGGTTTTTTATTTGATTTTTGAGATGAAGAAATGGGGTTTTCTTTATCTTGTAAGAAACAGAAGAGGGAGGCGGTGGAGAACTTGGTGGTGGTGGTGGAGTGGGCGGTGAAGAATAGGTAGATGGTGTTTTTAGGGTTCATCTAGGATTTATGTTTAGTACCGTCGGTTGAAGGGAGTGTTGAATATAAGATTATCTTGTATATATGTGTATGTTGTTTGTTTCAGTTGTATGAAACTGTAAGTGTTGATTGTTGTAAAATATACTTCCTGTAACAGAGAAAACAAACACAGAGAACTTGAAGATGATTAAGGGAGGGTTAGAATTAAAATGCACACACATTCAAAAACAGAGAGGTGAAGTCGCCTGTTCAACAGACTGCCCTTAACTCAATATTTGCCAGGTACACCTTCAGGAAGATGCTGCTATACCTTTCTGTGACAAACTTGAATTCAGGATAAAATCACCTGATACCAACCCAGCTAGCAAAGCTCGTTGGCCCGTTGTGAACTTAACAGAAGATGAAAATAAGAATGTAAAACTAGTGCGCAAAACAAAGCAGGAAGATGGTGAAAAGTCGTCAGGACAGTGGCTGCGACTGGGGTAAACAAAAATCTTAGCAATGTTGTTCTTTTATAGGAGAAGTAAACCTTTGAATTTTAAAACGGTGAAAATTTAATTTCAAAACGTTAAGATTGTTTTAATTAAAAATTATTTATGATTTTATTTTCCATTTAATTCAAACGGTAAAATATTTATTTAAAATTAAAGAAACGTTTTCTCATTGATGGGTACACGTGTGCACTCGCAGGCACACGCCAGGCACACGCCAAGGCTCGCACCAAGAACACACGCAAGCACCGCAAGCCCGCAAGCCCGCGGCCTGTGGTGCTTCGGTGCGAAGCACCGTACATGTATGCATTTGCCCACTAGTCCATTTCCCAAGTCCATATCCAATCCACTAGTTCTTTTCCTTATATAGAACATATGTGGTAATATGCATGAACTTCCTCCTTGGTTTGCCAAATGTGGGATAATCAACGGTTTCTCATTCACTAAGAAGTGAAAATGGATGGCTTTAATTCCACCCAAGTTTGGACTAGCGATCCTAGCACCCATCAAGCTAATTAAAGTAACAAAAATTAATTTAAGTAAGAAACTATTAATTTTAGTAATATCATTTTTATTTCCCAACATTGATCACTATCAGTTTAAGAGAGTGTGTCGAATAAATAAGATTAGGAACTTATCCTAATCAGGTGTTGTAACCTCTAGCAGTTATATGTCTATGTAATGCAATCCTGTTCTTTATATAAGACAGGTTGTTCTATCAATAATACATGAACCCTATCTTCTATTCCTGGTGAACAGGAAGATGATGATAAAACCTTACTAGGCATATGGTTTATCATTTATAACTATGTCATGCACTCATGTGGTTGAGTAAATCCAATGCCAGTATTAAATGGGATATGTTATTGCTTGATGCAAACACCACTAGGCCATATGGACACTGTGTTGCTCGGAATACTAAGAAAACAAAGCATAGTGGATAAGGGAATACTGTAAACTTTATATTAAATATGGGATATGTTCTTGGTCGAGAATCGAGATGCAATCAACTTGTTTGTCATTTATAAAAATGGTGGGGAAATGGGAAATTCAAAGAGTGGTCGAGCACTTGCACGAACATTGCGCTACTCATAACACTCTACTGCATACTGAGTTGGCTATTTTTCTACAATATAATCTCCCAATTTGAAGGTAATAAGTTGCAAGCACATGATGATTATATTGATGCAGACATTACTAATCGATATAGATTTTATTACAGTAAGCAAACCGAACACAGGAAGAAAATGTAGCAATTAACAAGTAAGACATTCTTTAAGACTTGGTTCCACGAACCCCAATCTGGATCTTGAAATATCAAATTCTAGGAATCCTATCTGACGTGCGCCTATAACAATGGAAGTCACAGGCTTTAGACCACCATCAACGAAGGCTACACAGGCGACACCCTCCTTAGCAATTACCAGATCGAAAAAAGAGATGTTCCATACACTCGTGGGAAAGACGAAAGAAACACTTGGTCCCACAGGATGGACAGCTGATGGCCCTCGAAGAATGATGGTGGATGAGTTATAACAAGTGGTAAAAGGCGCAACCGGCGCAACCATAGTGATGTTGGGATAATCCATCAATTCAGCATTAGCAATGTTCAAGTCATCGACCCATTCAGTATGAGCCTTAATGAAGGCCTTGTAGATTGATGTCTCCATGGTAGTATAAGGAATTCGAATGTCGATTTTTGTTCCTCCGACTCCGGTTTTCTTGTTGATGGATAATAACTTTTTGTTTATTGGTACAGTTTCACCATGTACCTTGATCGATTTAACATTGACGAAATATTCATCCTTACTTTTTGGGTTAGTCAGGAGCGGTGTGTAAGATAAATCTCTGTCAGTTAAATCATCCAAACCAAACGAATAATAAATGTAAGGTCCACCCCCAAAATAAATCTTACCTCTTGTTTCGAGTACTTTTTCATCAGTAATCGTGTCGTGTAAATCCACAGCAAATATGCGAGAGAATCGAAATGCAAATGCAAATTGCGGAACTAGCGAAAGAACAGATGAACGTCCAAGACCAGCCACTCCTTTAGAAGTTTTTGCCAGCCCACTTAAGATATTACCAGTAGTTGAACAACCGAATACACACCGACGAGGCGAAGACACTGGTGTTCCAAAGGTGTCAGGATTAGATGCAACGGTCACAAGATCTGAAATGAGTTCACCTTTCCCGACAGACCGAGTTACTGGGTTTCTTATGTAGATGCTACATGAGTCTTTATGAGTCCTTGCATTGCCACTGCACGATACACATCTGCTAACTGGCCCCTCCGCTTGAGAGCATTGTGGTGACTTGCAGCTAACCGGTCGGTGCGATGATGAATTGTATCCTTTATGACAACTAAGCCAAGGTAATTTCCCACCAAGATCGACTACTAGTTTTACTTCGGCTACCGGAGTTCCTTGGTTGATTTTGATCATATACTGGAGAGTTGATGGATCTCTCTCAAGATCGAATATTATACCAGCATGTTTAGGAGTAGTTGATGTAGGTGTCTGGGCATTAGAGAAAGAAATAAAAATGAACAGAAGAAGAAGAAAACGAAGAGAAGAAGGAGCCATGGGACTTGGAAGATGCTGATAAAAACCTACTAGGCATGGGATTTTATATACGTTAGTCAACTTAAAAATGTGTACAAGAAATCAATTTATGTATAACAAATGGGGTGTTGTTTATCTTAAAATGGGATCTGATCTTGGTGGAGATGCAATCAACTTGGTTATTATTTATAAGATGGTAATTGGGAAATTCAAAGAGTGGAGCACTTGCACGAACATTGCGCTACTCACAACACTCCACTGCATACAGATAGATTAGAAACGTCATATGTTATGTCAACGACACGAAAGGTGTATTAAAATGGATGGATTTGAGATATGGATGGAGATGGGAAGTGTTGGTCAATGAGATAAATTTAGATGAGTGGAACGTTGCTTTAGCCACACGTACATTGCGCTACACAATGATCATACACTCTACTACCCCATGAGTTATCAATTTGTCATAGTATACCAGTGCTTGAAGAATCGTCTCCGATCATGAGTGTAGCAGTGAAATCAAAATGAAAAAAGAAGAAGAAGATGCATCAGCCGCAAATCGAGCGACCCCGGGTCTGTAGTCTGCACTGTTGTAGGGTATTATTCTACCACTAGACTACTGGTGCTTAATTCAACAACTTCTCAGTATTCATTTTGCTGCTCGCACATTCAAAACCAAATACTCCAACGTTACTCGAGCAAAATGATTAGTCCCACATCTTTTGTCTTCATTCAAATGGCAAGAAATTAGAAAGTATAAGTGAATGACCCCATTGCCAAGGCCAGCGGACTACATTGCACACTAATACTATTTGGCGAGGAAATATACGAGAGTACGCGAACGAAGGGGGAAAAAGGAGGAAGCATTGCTGGGATCAAAGTGAATTTACATCTCCTCGATGGAATCCCGTTGAATCAAGCTTCTCTTAACCACAATGAATATGAGGAATCAAGTTTGAGCTTCTCGTAACCACAATGAATTTTTTGCTTGGCGGAATGCACAATTCAATAGCAAGCTATATGTTCTCATTATATTGTGTTGGTAGATGGGATGTTAAAGAGTGAACCATGATTTTATTAATGCAAACAATACTAATAAATACAGATTTTATTACAGCAAGTGAACAGAACAGCAAACAAAGGAAGCAATGGTCGTAGCAATTAACAAGTAGCACATTCTTTAAGATTTGGTTCCTCGAACCCTAATCTCGATCTTGAAATATCAAACTCTAGGAATCCTATCTGACGTGCACCAATAACAATGGAAGTCATAGGTTTTAAACCACCATCAACAAAGGCCACACAGGCGACACCCTCCTTAGCTATGACTAGATCAAAGAAAGAGATGTTCCATACACTCGTGGGGAAGACGAAAGACACACTAGGTGCCACATTATTCACAACAGATGGCCCTCGAAGAATGATGGTGGATGAGTCGTAACAGGTGGTAAAAGGCGCAACCGGAGCAACCATAGTGATGTTGGGGAAATCCATCAATTCAGCATTAGCAATGTTCAAGTCATCGACCCATTCAGTATGAGCCTTAATGAAGGCCTTGTAGATTGATGTCTCCAAAGTAGTGTAAGAAATTCGAATGTCGATTTTTGTTCCTCCAATTCCAGTTTCCTTGTTGATGGACAACAAATTTGTGTTTATTGGTATAGTTTCACCGTGTACCTTGATCGATTTAACATCGACGAAATATTCGTTCTTGCTTTTTGGGTTAATCAAGAGTGGGGTGTAAGTTAAAACTCTATCGGCCAAATCCGAAATGCCCCAGAAATAATGAATGTAAGGTCCGCCCCCAAAATAAATCTTAGCTGTTCTTTCAAGTATTTTTTCATCTGTAACACTATCGTGTAAATCCACAGCAAATATATTCGGGTATTGAAAACCAGCAGCAATTTGTGAAGCTAGAGAAAGAGCCGATGAACGCCCAAGACCAGCCACTCCTTTAGAAGCTTTAGCAAGTCTACTTAAGATATTACTAGTAGCTGCACAACCGAATGCAAAGCTGCGACTGGAAGGAACTGGTGCCTGTTGGTTGTCAGGGTCAGATGTTACAGTCACAACATCTGAAATTAGTTCACCTTGGCCAACGGACCGAGTTACTGGGTTTCTTATGTAAATGCTACATCTTTTAGGCTGCGCACATGTACTGACTGGTTTATCTGCTTGAGAGCATTGTGCAACTGACCGGTCGTACCGATGATGAATTATATCCCGTATGACAAGCAAACCAGGGTAATTTTCCACCGAAATCGACGACTAGTTTAACTTCGCGTCGAGGAGTTCCTTGGTTGATTTTGACCAGATATTGGAGGGTTGATGGATCTCTCTCGAGATCGAAGATTATACCAGGATGTGTAGGTAGCTGAGCATTGGAGAAAGAAATAAAGACGAACAGAAGAAGAAGAAACTGAATAATAGAAGAAGCCATGAGTTTCAGAAGATGATGATAAAAACTAACTAGACATGGTTTAATTTATAGAGGGCCTGGGAAGCCCCCTAAGTTGGTCAACTTAAATTTCTGTACTTGTATATTTTGATTGAATGCACATAAAAAAATTAGTACAAGCAATCTATTCACTGTTAGGATATGTATGGACGACAAATGGTTGTTAATTGTTCTACAAATGTCTGAAAACGCGTTGCTCCCATATGACGCGGCGAGCCTTTGACCCTACGGAGGATTGCAAGTGCATCCACTATAGCACGAATTTGGTTGAGTAAGTTCATATTGGGCGCGGGCGCGCAATAAAATATTGACTGCAATAATAATGAGTTGATCCGCATCCGCACACAATTTTGCGATGGAAGATCACTCCTATACGTATGTATAAGGTTTCCCATATCAGATCCTTTAGCAAACCAAAAAGGAATACAAACCGATAGACTAGAAACGTCATCTTTTATGTCAACATCTCAAAAGGGATATTGAAATGAATGGAATTGTGGAGATACGAATGATGCATTGATTGGATGGAGATGGGAAGTGTTTGTCAATGAGATATTCAAAAGAGTGAAACATTGATTTAGCCGCACGGACATTGCGCTACACACAACGTACGTACACTCTGATACCCTGTAAGTTACCAATCTGTCTATTTTCTACTGCATAACTCCCAATCTCTAGGGATGTAGGAGACAAATCAAAATGAGAAGAAAAAGAAGAAAAAAAATTGTAGAGCATACCAAGTAATACAATTAGGCCATAATAAAAGTTCATACTAAAAGCTCTTGAAGTACAACTTAATGAAAGGAAAATTGTTACAAGTTCATTTGATGAATGTGGTTTCATTTCTAGGTGTACGTTTTTGGCTTTGTGACTAATCCGAACCCGAACGGGAAGAGGGGATCGTAGTGCTTGTCACCAACATTCATTGGAAGTTGGTCGACGCTCTTGAACCAAGTGCGACCTAGTTTACCAGTGAACCCATAATCACCAAATAGAATATCAGCAATACCTTGACCTTCAGTTCCTGGTAACTGCTACCGATGCTTCCATTTTGGAAAGGTAAGGTTGGATCACGACAGGTCTTCCAGAGACGACAACAACAACACACTTGATGTCACCACATACGTTTTTAATTGTGCTCGGGCCTGGCTCAGCGATTGTCAGGTTCATGTTGTCATCAAATTGCTCCGCATAAGGTACTTCAACAACAACAACAATGGCGTAGGAGAATTTGCTTGCCTTCACAAATTTCGCCTCAGGGTTTGCATTGAAGACTACTTTGGTTTTTTTGTCGACGGTATTTTCGATTCCTTGGAATATCGTTGTACCTGTTCACGAACGAAAAAAATCCATCCAAATAAGTTTCAAAAGACAGCGAGTTCTGCAAATTGTAGAAACCGAATAGTATTACACATACCACTGTTGAATCCAGTCAGAAAACCAATCCTGATAACTATGCCAACTCATAATCTTTAGGATTTGTTAACAATATATTCTGTTTTAGGATTTGATTAACTTTCCTGTTATGTTTAGGATTTGATAAGATTTCCTACCTTATGTAAAATACTCTCATTATATAAGGGAGTCTTGCTCACGGTTAAAGCAATATGAAAAATAATAAGTAATACAATTCTTGTCTCAACTTGGTATCAGAAGTCTCAAAAGATCCAAAACCACACAACAATGGCTGCAAACACAACAACAATGCTTCAAATTCTTCACATCAAACTCACAGAAACAAATTACCTACTATGGAAAACACAATTCAAACCCTTGTTGAAAGGCTATAACCTATCAGGTTATGTTGATGGAAGCTTTGAAAAACCACCAAAACATCTACCAAATCAAACTGAGGTTAATCCTGAGTTTATCAAATTTAAAGAACATGACAACATTCTCTTGGGTTGGCTCCTTTCATCTCTAACAGAAGGAGTTATGACTGGTGTTGTTGGTCTCAACACATCTCTAGAAGTTTGGGAAGCACTTGAAGAACTGTTTGCTCCAAACAACCAGGCTCATCAGATGCATCTAAAAAGAGAGCTACATAATTTGCGTAAAGGTAATATGTCTATGCATGAGTATATATCCAAAGCAAAAACCCTGTTTAACTCTTTAACGGCATTTGGAGTCACAATTACAGAAGAAGATAAGAAACAATCAATCATGAATAGATTGAATCAGGATTATGATGCAATAGTAACTTCCCTAAGTACTATTGACAATTTAAGCATAGAAACAATGCTTGCACATCTCCCGACGTATGATATGCGTCTGGAGAAACAACTTGCCATTCTGCAGGAACCCCTTGCTAATGTTATGTCACATATCAACTCACGGATCCAATCAAGGCCACCACAGAGAAGAAGCTTCGGTTCAAATCGTCAGGCTCAAACCAACAACAATACTCCTGGAAGATATGAATCAACAGAAGGACTGTGTCAGATTTGCAAAAAGCCAGGACACATAGCAAAAAAATGCTGGTTCAGATACAAAGAGGACTGTGGACACCAACATCCCAACAAGCAAGCATACATAGCATTACCTGGAAGAAACTTGAATGAAAACTGGGTTACTGATACAGGTGCTAATCGCCACATAACTGCAGACACGAATAACCTACGTATTCAACATGAATATGATGGCACTGAATCGGTTTATGTGGGTAATGGTAGTGCTTTACCCATCTCAAAAATTGGTAAAGGTTTCTTCACTCATAACAATAGAGAGTTTTACCTTAATAAAATACTTCATGTCCCTTCTATTAGAGCTAATTTACTGTCAGTATCAAAATTTTGTGCTGACAATCATGTGTGCTTTGTTTTTCATTCAACCCACTTTCTGGTGAAGGACCTGCACACCGGGAGAACTTTTCTGCAATGCAAGAATAGGAATGGAGTCTATGTGCTCAACGATATTCAAGACATCCAACAATCAACACCAACTGCCTACCTCTCTGCATCAGTTCCCATCTCGCACCAACGCCTATGACATCCAATGTTCACAGTATCTCGAGTCATCAAGAATTACTCTCTACCTATCACCAATAAAGCATTAAAATTTTGTGAGTCATGTCATGTTATCAAAAGTTGCAAACTTCCTTTTACTGTCATTAGTACAATAATAGACAAACCTTTAAGTTTAATTGTTTCTGATCTCTGGGTCTCTCCAACTTTATCTAGAAATTGATATAAATACTATCTTCTGTTGATGGTCTCATTATACCTGGGTTTACCCACTGGTAAAAAAAATATGATGCATTGCAAGTCTTTGTCCAATCAAACTACAAATAGAAAACGAACTAAACAGAACTATCAAAGTATTTCAATCAGACAATGGTGGAGAATATAAAAAGTTCACAAACTTCTTGAATAACACAGGTGTCATTCATCGGTTTCATGTCCACACACTTCATCACATAACGTCTTAGCTGAACGTAGGATTATACATATTACTGAGTCAGGGCTAGCTCTATTATTTCATGCGTCCATGCCAACTTCTTACTGGTCTAATGCTTTTACAACTGTTTTTTTTTCTGATCAACAGATGTCCAGCTACTCAAACTCATATTAAAACACAGTTAGAACTATTGTTTCACAAGACACCTGATTTCTCCTTCCTAAAGGTATTTGTTTGCCTTTGCTTTCCAAGTCTCAGGTCATACAATTCCAACAAACTGCAGCCAAAATCAATTCCGTGTGTTTTCATTGGCTATAGTGGGGCACATAAAGGCTACCTGTGCTTACATTTACCCACAAGAAGACTGTACATATCCAGGCATGTGAAGTTTGAAGAGAGTTCCTTCCCTTTCGAAGCCAAGCAGAAGGTTCAAACTGTGCAACCACTACCAGAGGTAAGTCCAACTACACACACTTTTACTTCTCCTCCATTTAGAGAGTTAATCCCATCCAGCCACATAGTTCACAACACCAGTTCCGCACCATCAGCTCCACAGCTACAATACCGCAGCAACACCTCAACAACAACAGTACTTCCTCAACAAAAACACCGAGTAACACTCAACAACAACACCGGGTAACACCTGCAGCAGCTACAGGTTCGCAACAACAGGTTCTTAGCAACAAAAATTCAGCAACAACGTCACCTGTTACAAATCATACAGATGCAACAGGTGATGTAATTTTAGAAGTGGTAAATAAAGATTCGATTCTCGAACTTG
>JAJJMC010009936.1:302549-329145 GCA_023531435.1 Papaver californicum | reverse complement strand
GCTTCAATTAATTTAAAAAGAATTATCTGATTAATCACATAGGTTGTTAGAATTACCTGATTCCTGATTCCTGGTCCTTTTAAAATTATTCAAAAATCATCTTTAGGTTATTTAGTCTTTTTCATACTCCTGGAATTTTCTAGAGTTAATTTAAATCATTATTTTCTAAGATCATTACCTTTACAAGTTCGAGAAACGATCACCTTATTTACCACTTTCAAAACTACATTAGATATCACCCGGTTTAGGGCGCTGATGGAGTAGGAAAGGCCCAGAGTGAGCAAGGGCTCAAGATGGTGTTAGTGCAGTCACTCCCATTAACTCAGGTGAAGCAGGGCTCAAAATGGGCAAGGCATCGCTCAAGGTGAAGTATGGATCAAAGGGTGCATAGTGACAGTAATCATGTTCGATTTGTAGCATCATTCGAGTGATAATTGTACGTTGGAGTATGGTTTGGTTGGTGAGGTGGTTTAATCTCGTTAAGGTAGAGATTTTTGGTGTGTGTGGCTCGATGAAACACACATAGGATAGCTAGAAATAGTCCCACATAGAGTAAGCAGAGTTCCATATAGAGATTAATAAGCTAGACTATCTCCTTATATGATATCGAGATCTTTTAGATAAAAATCCCATACATGATCATATAACAGTGGTTAAGTGAGGACAATATCGGTACTATATAGTCGGAAACGTAGTGAGTCTAATAGTCCGTAGCAATGTAGTCCATACCGGATTTCGGTTCGTACCGGTCGAGAGCGATATACGGGTACGCCGTTGTACCAGGGAAATTTCGGTTTTAAATATGGCGAAATATCAGTCTATATATTATATACCTATAATTTTATATAAAAAAAATACTAGCTCATATTTTATAACTATAAATATATTTTAACACGTTATAACAAACGTTTTTTCACAAAGTTTAGAAAGAAAAACTAGTACTCATCCAAAATATATAGTTCCATAAATTCCATACATAGTTCAAAGTTCAAACTGGAAACACAAGATAAACAACAACAACTTCAAAGTTCTCCGTCTAAAGTGCTAATTAAACAAGGATATTACAATTCTAATCAAGATCATTAGATTCATTACAGATATCATCATATGTATTAACTCCATCACAGTCATCACCAAGTAGTCCTCTATTAGTGTCCAACATCAATTGATCAGTATCATATGCATCAAGGTCAGTGTCAGTTGGATAATTAGACTTACTTCGAGAAATACGAACTGTCCCACTTACTTCACCAAAATTCTCCTGCAGATCATACAAAATTACATTATCACCTTCCACATCCAAGTCATCCAAATTTTGTGGATCCAACCATTCATCATTTTCATCATGTTCATCCAAAAAAATAGGATCACGAGCTCTTCCATCATTGTTATATTGTTGGATTTCTTTGTATCGACGATGCAATTTCTTGTTATATTGGATAAAGACACTATCAGTCAATTTCTGTTGGTTATGGGATTTCGTTTTTTTGAGTGCAACTGAAATACGAAAACATATGACAGAATAGATAGTAAGCAAATGACAGAATAAATATGTGCATTTCAATATGACAGACAGACACAGACACACACACATAGACATACACAAATAGACAGACATACACAGACAGACAGACACAGACAAACAGTAAGAAATTGCACATACAGACAGTAAGCAGATCTAAAACAGACAGTATGACAGACAGTAAGCACAATTAAAACAGACAGTATGAGTTTCAAAGTGGACTAAAACAGATGACATCAAAGATGAGAATACTTACATTCTCAAATATGCTCCAGTTTCGCTCACATGGGGAAGAAGAACAAGTCAGACTCAATACCCTGATTGTAAATTTTTGTAGGCATGGGACATCGATTCCTCTGTATGTAATCCACCAATCATCTTCATAAATACATACAAATTGGTTAGTAAATACAAACTTATATAACACAAACATAATCATATTTTAAAATAACAAAACATAACAAACATACGAGGTTGATCTTTATCTCTTCTTCATATGCAAGACTGACTTCCCAAGATCCCAACATCATCACTGTATAGTCTCAATTCACTTGTAGCTTGATCCAGTTCATCTTCATTGATTATTAGCCTTTCCATTGTTGTATGAAGACCCTTTATACTTTGGATCATTATCCATCTCACGATCTTCGATCTTGTAGAATATTGAAGGATTCAAATAATAAGACGCACACTGTAGAGCATGATTAAACTTTTTCTTCAATCTTTTCTCAAAGACAGCCTGAATTATAGCCCAAGTATCTGTATCTTTACTGAAATTCTTCTCGAGTTGATCCCATGCTATTCTCATTGCATCAATCAAATAAGGCATTGTAGGTTTGAGCTCAATATCCACTAACCTTACAACCTTAACTAAAGGCTTTAGCACACTACAAGAGTAATCAACATCAGCCCAAAATGTACTACTTGTAACAATTTTAAGTACATTAATTCCTACATTTTCTTTTGCACTTACTTTTCACCCACTTATCATTCACAAACATCATTTGCAAAGGGGTTTTATACTTTTGGAGACTTTCTAGTGTGTAGTACTGAGTTGCAAATCTAGTCTTTGTGGACCTATGTAAGTCTCCACCTGTCATCTCCCTCATAAAACTCAATACTTGAAAGTGAGCATAAATATAGGTAACGAGTCTCTTACCTAATACCACGACTTTCTTGATTCTTGGCAGCTTGGAACCAAGCTCTTCTAACATCAACTGAACACAATAAGCAGCACAAGGATTCCAAAACATATTTGGGTAATCAATCATTAAGTCTATCCCTTCCTTTTTAAAGTTGGAACCATTATCTATAATGAACTGAACAACATTATCTTTCCAACCATCATTAATTACCCCTGTTACAAGCTCATGTATGTAATCAGCATCATTGGTTCTGCTGAGTTCTCGCATGATCTGTCTTCATGGATGAATCCATTGGACCTCTACTATTACTTTGGCATATTCGTTGTCTCTTGTTAGTTTGTACAACTAGTCGACTACCACTGCCCTCTTTTTCTTGCACCTCAACATCAGTATCAGCATCAGATCCTTCATCTGAGTTTGTATACTCATACAATAAATCAACATTAGCCCTATGAGTTTTTCTGGTCCTCTTTACAAAATCCTCCTGATTAAGTTTGTTTATAATATCAGTTGTTGCACTACCATATGGTTTAACATTCCCTGACATATGTAAGATATGATGCTTAAGCCTAGTGATTCCACCACCACGGATTTCTTTCAAACATAATAAACAAGTAATCCAGGTTGGATGATCTGGATTTCTGCGTTCACCCCATTGCCATGCTATATCTTTGGATGGTGTGTCTTTTGTTGGTGGATCTTTGGTTTGTGTAGAAGATGAAGGCAACAATGAGCCACATGTAAAGGGTGTAGTGCATGAATTGGATGCATTAGAAGAATCCATAATCACCTGATTCAAATTGAAACAAAACAAGTTAATATAACATTTTAATTAACTGAACATTTAAAGCGAGTTAAAAGGATGTAACAGCTAGTAGATATGGTGCAGTTTATAGATGAGAATGAATAAAATACTAATACCATACGCAGCAGAACAAAAGAAAATTGATTAGCACCCACAAAAATACTAATCTAAACATTTCTTACTTCTCAACATATTAATGGATGAAACAGAGAGACTATCAAAATTGTCAATATGACCAAGCAAATGCTTATCAGGTATGCACTATTGAGGTTCAGGACTGTGGGGTTTCCTATCTTTTTCTCATGGTATCAATCATGATGGTAATGGCTACAAAATCAATAAAGAGAAGAGAAAAGATGATCCTTGATTTTAGTTAGCGGCCCAAATCACGGGTCCAAAGTAAAGTATAGATACTATCTTCCACCATTAAGGAAAAACAAAATAAAGTAGAGCTATTAGATGAAATGACAGTAAAAGTATCAAAGAGTGAAGAAAACAATAGGAAGCCAGAAAAAGCTAATCCCCATCCCTACTAGCATAATCAGGGTTGCACATCGGGTCGGGTGGGCAGGGTTTGGCCCCACCCGCACCCAACCCTCCAGTTGGCGGGTGACTGAAGTATTCACCTGCACCCAACCCGCCGTAGAACGGGTCCGGTCGGGTCTGACCCGCCATTTCGGCGGGTCGGGTGCGGGTCACCAGCCCAGTTTCGCGAAGTCACATAACCGACTACCAGTAGCTAAAAGAGATGCAGCTGGAGACCTTCCTAGAATTGGAGATGGAATTCCTGAGATTCTAATCATGGTTGGTTTACCAGCTGATCAAGTTGTTAATGCTTGAAGAAGAGCTTCCCATTGAAGACCTTGAACGATTCCAAAATCAACAATGTGTATACAACTTGCTGATTCAGTAGCTTCGAGAATCGCTTGATTTGCAGTCAAGTGAGAGAATTTTGAATATGGGCAACCATCGTTCAGAGTTTTATTAGGATTTTGGAACCCATGTACAAGAGAAGACGAAGAATGATTAAGTTAGAAAGGAGATAAATTAGGGTTTTCTGTGGAGTGATATTGATTATGAAATCGAACAATTGAAGATGGATTTTAGGTACATAGTATGTAGAAGAAGATGATTATGCTGGTTAGAAGATTAAATTTTAGAGAAGAACTTGAATTGAGGAATTAACTAGGGTTTCTGGGATGAAATCAAATTTTGGGTTTCGAATTGATTTTGAGTCTATATGAAATTGAGAGGGATATTAAGTTGTTGATAGAAGAAGAAAACTAGGGTTGTTATTGAATTGGGATTCTGAAGCTAATTTGAGATGAATTGAGATGGAATTTTTTAAGAATTAGTGTCCCTGCTCTTCCCCAAATTGATATGGAATTAGGATTTAATAGAAATTGATGATGATGGTAAGGCTAACTGATCTCATGAAAGTCGAGAAAGGTAAATCAACGAAATTGAATTAAATCTTCTCAATCTGATTTTATATTATGTGATTTAAATCTGCAACTTAAGGTTTGATTATAAGTGATGCTATATTAAAAATTAGAAGATCAAATGGTGAATCTTGAGGTTGAAGAACGGGTGTTGGAACCCATGTTGGAAGTTGATGATGATGATAATGAGATTGAAGTAGATTAGGGTTTTTTTGTTGAGTGTCTGATGAGAAGATGAGAGGAGGACATAGATCAAAAGAAGGGTTTGAGGATTGAGTACTGAGTCGGCTCGAACAAGTAACAAATGGATCGTTGTTATTACAAAAAGGAAGTTCAGAACTTTTTGGCGGGTTGGGTGGGTGGGTCGGGTGAGAGAAGGTGTCACCCGCCAGAAGGCGGGTAAAGAAAATTGTCACCCGCACCCGACCCGATTATCGACGGGTAGGGTGCAGGTCGGGTCAAAACTGATGGGTGGCGGATCGGGTATGTGCATCCCTAAAGATAATAGTAAAGTGTCACTAACGAGTTTATCAAATAGTATTAACCAACCAGCAACTCCATAAGCATTAGCTATATTTATAGACAGATTCATCGCATTCATCATTTTTCTAAAATGAGATTACAGTTCTTAGTCGAAAAGAATACCCTTCATCATGAATTGATCATCTTTACTTTTAAATTACATTCGGAAGAAACTTCTCACATACAAAAAGCCAAACATTACAGTAAAAAGCTAAAAAGAATACAAGAAAAGTTTGAAAAAAATTGACAAAAAAGAAAAGAAAGAAAGAAAGAAAGAAGACACACAATTAATATCTTTTCGAGCACTTGGATGCTCACTGTATACACACAAAAAAAAAAAAAAAAAATGTCGAACTAATTTGTGTAAGGAGAAGAAACTGAAAGCTTACTCTATCTTCCTTGCACAAGTCCGCTAAATACTTGGTTGTTTCCTGCAAGAGTTGCTTCCCACAAAAGCACCAGTGTTTTCTATACAGATGTAGGAAACAAAAGAATGTCGGTAGTGAATCAAGAGACGTACTAAATGAGAGAATCAAACTTGAATTACCAACTAGAGCAAGAACCAGGACCAGATCCATATCAAAATGAAAGAAGATAAAGATCATCAAAATCCACGAATTCATCAAAATCTACGAATTTTAAAATAAACCCACGAAAGTAAATTCAACAATGACTTTGAAAAACAACAAACTCACAGAAATCTGTTTCAATCTAGTGTTTCAGGATACAACAATCATGAAAATCAAACCTAGAATTGATTGATACGAAGAAGAAGAATACCTTTGTTGTTGTTGTTGTTGTTGTTTAAGATTGTTGTCGCTCTGTTTTATAAGAAAAAAAAAAACCAGACGAAGGAAGAGATGGAGGTACAGAAGAAGGAAAAGATGAAGGCGAAGAGAAATGAAGAGAGAAATGAAGAAGAAGAAGATCAATAGCTTTGATCTTCTGACGTGAATAAGGATCGCTGGATTATATTAGAGTTTAATCTAACGGACAAAAAAACATATCGAAAATATCGGATTATATCAAACTATACCGATATATATCTGGTACCGATAAAACCGGCGAAATATCGGTCTTACCGACCGATACGTAGTACGTTGGTCTGTAGTTCCTAACGATTTTTGTATTCGTATTTGTTGTGCCATTATCATGAAGTTCAAAAATACACCAGCATGTTAAACTATAACATATAGTTTCCAGTCATACAGCCTACTTTCTTGAGTCTATATGTAGTTATTTTTAGTAGAGTAGGATTTTATTATGAAGTTATTATTATTACCTCTCATTGTTCATTTATTAAAGTCGTCTTTGCGGTATTCTTTAATCAAATTAACGTTTTGAACATTTCAAGGAAGTATTTCCACCCAAACCGATTTCAGGACAAGTTAAAAGATGGATCAATTGTAGTGTCAATCTTCTTTTATTATCATGATCAGTCAGCATACTACGATTTAAAATGGCGTCACTCACTCAGCTTCTGTTACGTTTTGCCTCTTGAATCATCTGTAAAGTCGATAAGATTGTTTTGTATTTGTAAATTTGAAATTCAAATATTGAATTAATCCAGTTTTCTTAGATAGAATATGTCATCAAGGCATTCAATTCTATTTAACATTACTATCAGCTAACACAGGGAGAGACCACCAATTCCTGATATTAATAAATATAAATTTCGACTCTCTTTAATTAAGTCATAGGATGATTCTTCTTGTCCCTTATAACACAGTACATATACCCAAATTAATATATAGACGTGCCAGGAGGAAACTTTCATGTAAGGAGCTTAATTAATTTTTAGATTAAACAACATTTCATTATCGAGTTCATGTCATGGCCAACTGGTAGATGCTAGCTCGATACAACATACTTGTACACATTGACTATGGAGGCCTATAAATGGAAAAAGAGTTATATCGATCTTTTCATCTCGATAATTAGATATCAACTAATATCATGGCTAAAGCAGCTCATCTAAGTTTTTCTCCTTTTCTCATTGGATTTCTCTTGGTTTTGGTTGTTGCAGACATACCGTAAGTAATTACTAGCTCTGCTATTCCGTTCATGTACTGTTTCTTCTCTTTTTGAACGATCTTATTGCTCCTGATTTTCTTGTGTTTATTTTTGTTAATCTTTTTCTCATACCGCATGCAATGACATACAGATACGTCCGTGGTGAACCGTGTCATGTGGAGGTATACGCGTGGGGGCAGTGTCATGAGTGTGATGATGCTTGTAGAAGCGTATCCCCGGTTTTAGTTAGTCACACTGTATGTCTTCCTGATGGGGAAACAGGTGTTAACTACTGCGCCTGTTGCACATAGTAAGGATATAGACATACCAATTCTGCATCTTACTTTCTCGTTTCTATGTAATAAGAAGTTCCATGAACACGTTTGATTAGCTGAATCATCAGTTTGATCACTGTTCAATTTATTTTGATCTTTTATTCTGTTTGTAGTGTTTTTGTATCGCTGTTTCTTTTATCAAGCTTGTGTTACAGGCGGTGTTTGTTTGTTTTTTTTGAAATTATGTTGTTCGATTTTTCGGAAAATTGAAAATATGCCTCAGTTGGGGAATTTTTTTGAAGATATACCTCATTTTCACATATATGGTACCAGTATGCACCAGTCATCCATATTTTCGTACAACACTGTTAAGTAGTCAATATATTACACCTTGACCGGTTAACATCTCGGTAGATGAATTGCCTGCCAGTAATAAATTACTTATTTGACCTTACATGATATTAAGTAAAAACCAAGGGATATATGTTATGATCTTACCTTTGGGTACATCAACTGATTTTATCAAATAAAAAATTATGTATAAATTAACCGAAAAAATTTATATGAATAAAATAAAAATAATAAAAATAATATTAATAAAAAATAAATAAAGACTTTGGAGGTAAAATAAGAGCGTATGATTAGGGAATGTTCTTACGAATTTGGAGATACTTACTATTATTTTATCCTCTAAATATGCAGCTAAACAGTTTTTTGTTATTCTTCATTCGAGCATTACTCATTTGTCTCTCTTTCACGTTCAATGAAACTACATCCTCCACTAAGGAAACATCCGTCGCCAAATCAGATTATAGACTTATAGTAGATAAGCATTGACTTATAGTAGATAAGCATTGCGCTTGTGATAATACAATTAAATTGGTGTCCTGAGATTTTTTAACAATCGAGTTACTAAAAGTGTCACGATGCCCTTCACAGACAAAGATATTTAACATGTACAAGATGGTTGTGGTGGTTCAGAGTTCAGGATCTATGGTGTATTTTTTTTGTTCGTATTGGCTCCGCTTGTCCATGTGGCTTAGGACCTATCCAAGGGGCAGCAGCTAGCCAGCTCAGCTATGCCACTATTACAAAAAGAATACTGCATTTTGTTTTGTTAACCCCCCTCGTCCAAAGAGAAGAAGAAAGAGAGAAAGGGAAGAGGGTTTGACTGGACCGGACCGGACCAGAGCAAACATATTAATACCCTAAAACCCTAATTAATCAAAATTGGATGGATATTCAACTTGTTTCTCTTAATCAGAGGAGCAATTGCTTAATTCGGGAATCCCACTTCTCTGGGTTCTCAAAAAGTTCATCTTTTCACTCTCTTCTCCGTTTCTCTGCAAGTAAGTAATCTCTTTTTCTCCTTTAAACCCATCATGAAGTTCCAATTTTTATCAATACTCATTCAAGAAATACATTTATTTTTTGTTGTTTGAGTTAGTTTTGAATGGAAATGTAGTGTTATGTAGCTTAATTCATCCAATTTTCAATGTTCATGGTAGGGTAAAGAATATAGATATTGACATTTCCATGAGATGGGGAGTGATTGAAAGATAGATCAATTTTTGTAAAAATTTTAACAGTGCCTTCAAAATGTTTGTGAATTTGTGTCACTAGACAAAGTTATTTATTACATGTCTCATTTTGTTTGTTGATGTTGGGAAATGGAAATTTTGAATAACACATATAAGGTAACTAGATTGTTTTGTTGTGACAGAACCGAAGAATAATACTATAAGGTGTGCAATGAAATCTTATAGGTTGTCAGAGTTGTCCAAGACTGAGGTTGATAGCCTTAAGGCTCGCCCTCGAATTGATTTCTCTTCCATTTTTAGTACGGTAAAGTTATTCTATGTTCCTTCAATTTTCCCATAAGTTTAGCAGGAAATTTACTTTATGTGATATGTTCTAACTAACCACCTGCATGATTTGTGGTAATTGTACTGGATTAGGTCCAACCTATTGTTGATGATGTGCGTAATAGAGGAGATGCTGCAGTTACAGAGTTGGTGCTTCTTTGATTCTTCTTTATATTGTGTGCTTCTCTGTCATTTGTGAAGGCTTTTCTTTTCAATGTCGGAGTTCAATGTATGCTTTAACACGGTTTGATTCGGCTGTTTGCTCATTTTGTAGTTATACCGCTAGGTTTGACAAAGTTTCCCTTGATAAAATCATTGAACGAGTTGCTGATATTCCTGATCCTCAGGTAGGCTAAATACCAATTTTATTGTCGTTTGTGAGTAACCATGTGTAATATCAAAGCGTTTTACTTCAGCTATATAAGACTAAGGTTAAGCATTTTCTTTCGATGTGGCCGCAGCTTGATCCAGCGGTGAAAGAGGCATTTGATGTTGCGTACGATAACATATATGCATTTCATTATGCTCAAAAGGCTCCCCCAGTGAAAGTTGAGAACATGAAAGTGAGTAAAATATCACTCCGTTCCTTTTGTTTTTCTGTTCCACATTTTTCAGTATGATAGCCAACTAAATAATTGTGTTTCAAACTAATCGAGGACTCTGAAACGGAAAAATGCTGGGGCTTTGGTCTGAAATTCACAATCCCTCGCCCTTTTTTTTTATCTCTTTAGCAAACTTGGAATTGCTTAATCCATTTCAAAGAGCCCTGAAGACCCTCATTCATGTATTCACGACGGTCCAAGACCTAATTTTTGCTGAGGATGTTCTCCTTGTGTTACCTTAGTCCATTACAAAAAGTAAAAACTGCAATCCTATCATGAATCAGTAGGAAAACAACAATGAAAAGGACTTGTCTTTCGCTTTTTGCTTGAATGTAGCTCATTTCACTAGTTTGTCCCTTTATTTGGTCAGGGTGTTAGATGCAAGCGAGTATCAAGGTGCATTACATCTGTGGGTCTTTACGTTCCAGGGGGAACTGCGGTTTTACCTTCAACTGCTCTCATGCTTGCAGTGGTAATTTGTCTAATTTTCTGTTTAAAGTTAAATTCCATATTTGTTACCCTATAAGCTTTATGGTGATTTTCAATTTGCGGTAACCAGATCTGCTGAAATATTGTTTGTTCTGCACCAGCCTGCACAGATTGCAGGATGCAAAATTGTTGTTCTGGCTACCCCACCAGGAAAAGATGGCAGTATCTGCAAGGTTATTACTTATGGATCCACTCTTGTGAATCATACCGCTAAGTACATTATAAGCTAGACAAATAACACTTTCATTCTCATTCTCTCTCTAGGAGGTGCTTTATTGTGCCAAGAAAGCAGGTGTGACTCATATTCTTAAAGCCGGGGGAGCTCAGGTAGTGATTTGATCCGCATCCTTTGGTTGTCTTTTTATCCGTAACCTTTATTCAGCACTACATCTAGAATAGCTCCTGTAATTTTGCATAGACATACGGTTTCAGACGGAAACACTAATATCAATCTTTTCCATGTATGCAGGCCATTTCAGCCATGGCGTGGGGGACTTCATCTTGTCCTAAGGTGCTAACGTTCTCCAACATTTTCATTATTTTTTTTTTTGAATTCAGTTTAGGGAAAAGTTTGACGCGGTGTTGCTCTGTCAGAGCTAATCAGTAGTCACTTTATTTTATTTGTAGGTGGAGAAAATTTTTGGACCTGGAAATCAATATGTCACTGCTGCAAAAATGATTCTTCAGGTAGTTTTATGATCCCTTCTATTTAAGCACTGACAACTTCCATTACCATTTCTATTTCTTTTTATACCGAAGTTTTTTGTCTTCACATTTTAAATGTTCTGTATCTACGTCAAGTTCTTAGTATTGTTGCTTGAAGCTTAGATATACCCCCATCCATTCTAATTTTTTACGATGCAGAACAGTGAAGCGATGGTTTCGATAGACATGCCTGCGGGCCCATCTGAAGTTCTGGTTATTGCTGATAAACATGCCAATCCGGTTCATATAGCAGCTGATTTACTATCTCAGGTGTTTATAGATAAATTTACTTCCAGATTTCTCATTAGTTGGTACTGTGAACTTATGTCAAATAATTGGAAAAATTAGTATTCTCTTTGTCCCGCACCAAAAAAATTTGTTCATCAAAGTATTCTATTCCTAGTAGGCCACTTAGAGCTGCTTGATTTTATAGTCATTTGTGTTAGCCTAATACTGTTTTTGGTGGTTTCAGGCAGAGCATGGTCCTGACAGTCAGGTTGTGCTTGTAATTGCTGGAGATGGTGTAGATGTGCAGGCCATCGAGAAGGAAATCAGCTTGCAGTGTCAGAGTCTTCCAAGGGGAGATTTTGCTTCAAAAGCACTTGCCCATAGTTTCACGGTGTTCGCTCGTGATATGGTTGAGGTTAGCATTTAGTGTCAGCTTGTTTTAGATCCTAACATACCCTTAAGTAGCGCAAACTGGAGACGTGATATTCATATGAGAGTTTAGCCAAGTAGCGGATCTGTATTCTTCAATGTGTATTTTATGTTCGCACTAAACTCAGCTATAATAAACCTCCAGGCCGTCTCCTTTTCAAATTTGTATGCCCCAGAGCATCTGATAATGAATGTCAAAGATGCAGAGAACTGGGAGGAATTCATCGAAAATGCAGGTATTAATATTCATTATATATTTGAGCTTTTCACCACTCCTATTTTTGCATGCAGAACCTTGTCTTAGCAGTCAAAACCATAAAAAGCCCAAGCTGCAGCTTGTGAAATACTGTAGCTCAATATGAATTCGTAGAAGATCAGCTCAACTTTTGCTTAATATAAACTTACTTTCGCAACTTTCTGCATCTGTCACAGGTTCAATATTTTTAGGGCCTTGGACCCCCGAGAGCATGGGAGATTATGCAAGTGGAACTAATCATGTTCTCCCAACTTATGGCTATTCAAGGATGTATAGTGGGGTGTCTCTAGACTCCTTCCTCAAGTTTATTACTGTGCAGTCTTTGACAGAGGAAGGATTGAAATTGCTTGGGCCGCACGTGGTAAAGATGGCTGAAGTTGAAGGACTTGAAGCTCACAAGAGAGCTGTCACACTTAGACTCCAAGATATTGAAGCAAGGGTCGCAGTATGAGAATATGGTGTAAGTCACTAAGCCCATATCTTCGCTGTAATTCTCATTTGCCACTATCCATTATACTGAAAATAACCTCACTGCATGTAGACCGATGGTTGGACCCCCATGGTAACTTAGATATCAGACCTCTGAACTGTTGCAGGAGACACTATTCTGTAACCAAAGTCCAACAGGTTGATTTCAGAATTAACTTGATAAATTTCATCCGAGAACTTTCTGTTTGCTTCTCAGGGTTATGGTTAATGGTTTTAGAACATAGAATCCTCAGATGCATCTTAGGGTTATGGTTAACCGTTTTATAACATATAATCCTCAGAGGTACTCCGGACTAAAAAGAAAAGTTGTGGTTGGATCTAAAAAAGCCAATGGTAAAAACCAAAAAGAACTTTAAAAATGTGGCCCTTATATTAGTTCTTTTTAGTTTTTGCCTAACGGTTAACTTTTGGTGCAGGGTTTTTATTGCACAGCACACAACGGGGGAGAAGAATATAAAAGCTCCAACTTTTCGATTTTGGGTGATGAAAGAAGAAACAGAGTATTGTTCAAATTTTTATTTAATTCTTGCGAAGAATCTGTTCTAAATTTCTTTGACAAGTTATTATTGTATGTATCATTAGTTTTCGGTTTAGGCTCGGTTGACAGTGCTACTTTTATGATGTCTTTAGAATGTTTTTGGCCTCTCTATCTGATGCTTAAAGTGCAGTTCATCAACAATGTAAAGCTTGTCCATCTGGATTTCATTTTGTCTGCTGCCCTCACAAAATGACCAGCTGTAGGAGTAGCCTAGTAGGTTAATCAGGTACTAATGAGTTTTCAGTTCGAAAACCAAAACATTTAGACAGACTGAATCGGAAACACCTCAAAAACAAATCCGAAACACTTCTAAAACATTAGACCTGAGAAAATAGAACAGAAATGCTGAATTAACATAGATTTTCTCAAGAATTTTTTAAAACTTTTTCAAATCAGATTAATAATTTAAAACAGAGGGAACATAAATAAATAAATAAAAATATGCTATTTTCAAAAACATACTGGTATTTCTTTAGAAAAATAAATAAAAATGTGCTATTTCCAAAAACATACTGGTAATTTCTTTAGTAATGTTAATATTGCTTGGCAAATAACGTTAGTGGGGGCAGCTGATAACATAAATGCAAGTAGTTTGGTTTGGTGCTTCATTTAAGACACTTTATTTAGAGATCTACGCAATCATTTGATCTTACGGTTCTAAATCTACTTACATTAAAAAGAAAAAGCAAAACCATATTTGGATTTGGGTGGAAGTGTTTTGTTCTGTTCTGTTCTGTTTTTCTCTAAAACAAAGTCAGGCTTTTCATGGCACAGTAAAGTAGTATGATACCAAACCCAACCCAACCCAACCCTAGAAAAGGAGGAACATCATTACCTACTTTTCTTCATTTCTTCTAAGAATCCATTCACTAAATTTAGGCATTAAGATAAAAGAAATCCAAGAAAATCCTCTGTTTTGTGGCTGAGTCAAGAAAAGCCTTTTCTTGATGAACAGCATCATCTGAGGACTATCAGGAGATGATATTGAAGATATAACAACACCCATGTCTCAGATTTTAAGGTTAGTGAAATCTTTATTTATTTATTTTTAGTGTTTAATTTAAAAGTTTGGATCTTTATTTATTATTGTTATTATCATTTTCAAATGTTGATTATTAAAAATGATGAGATTGATCATAATTAATCAGATTACAACATGGGTTTTTTCCTTAATTAATTAACAATCTTGTTATAAGGATTTTTAGTTGTTAAAAATGGAAAGAAAAGAAAAATGTTATGTTTTTGTTTCTAAATTTGAGCTGGAATTGGATTGATTTGCAGTTGTTTCTATTTTTGAATTGATTTGGCTGTTGTGTTTGTCTTAGAGTAGTGTGGTTGCAAAAATCTTGAAGTTGATTAGATTTATTGCAAGGGGGGATGGGATAGTGGTGGTGATGTAGCTAAGCTTTACGCATAAAATCGTTTTCCTAGGAATCTAGTATAAGTTTTCCTTTTCCTGGTTCTAGTCTGTTTCTAGTCCTAGTGCTGTTAGGAATTATTGAAGCCTATACACGAAGACCTAGTATTACAGAGAAATAGTTGATTTATCAAAGTTATTTTCTTAGTTGTTCTACAAGATAATGTGCAGGATTTATTTGGTTTAAGGAAGTTGAAGTCTTTGCTTATGATTGGTTTCTAGTTGTTTTTTGGGGTAGTTTCCTGTTTGAGAACTACTAGGAGTGGGAACTAAGTCGTATTTTTAAGTTAATGCTTAGCATTTGTGAATTTGGTGTTTCTTGCTTGTGGGTTGGTAGGTTGTACTGATTGATATCCAGACATTTATTGCATCATTGAATCGTTAAAGAATCTCTGCAGATGACCCAGACTATCATGGACTCTGATGGAATAAAACATGCTGGTGGCTTTTCCTTGTGATCATCAATCGTGTCACATGGCTGGACGGACTCACCGCTTCACGTCAAGACTTAGACGACCTCCCTCTAAGTCTCTCTTGATTCTCATCCTTTTTCTTATCATCCCTGTCTGTGTCATCACAATCTTAACTCACGGACAGAAGATTACATACTTCTTTCGGCCTCTTTGGGATGTTTCTCCAGCCCCTTTCAAACATATACCTCATTACTACACCGAGAACTTGTCAATGTACCAGCTCTGCAGCCTCCATGGCTGGTCTCTTCGTTCTGAACCTCGTCGAGTTTTTGATGCTGTAATCTTCAGTCATGAGCTTGACTTATTAGAACTAAGATGGCAAGAGCTCAACCCTTATATCACTAAATTCGTCATTCTTGAGTCAAACACCACCTTCACTGGAATTCCAAAACCTCTATTCTTTGCCCAAAACCAAGAGAGGTTCAAATTTGCAGAGGAAAAGATTGTCCACAATGTTTTCGCTGGTCGAAGAGCCGTTTATGGGGTTCATGAAAACCCATTTGTTCTAGAGTCCGAACAGCGTCGTGCTATGAACAGATTGATACTGCGTTCAGGGATCTCTTATGGGGACCTTCTTATAATGTCAGATACAGATGAAATTCCAAGCCCCAACACAGTAAAACTGTTACAATGGTGTGATGGTATACCACCTGTGATGCACCTGGAACTTAAGCACTTCATGTATTCCTTTGAGTTCCCAGTAGATTTCAGCAGTTGGCGTGCTACAGCTCACGTATATGGGCCAAGAACACATTACCGGCATTCTCGTCAGTCGGATTACATTCTCTCCGATGCAGGTTGGCATTGCAGTTTTTGCTTTCGCAGGCTTCAAGAATTTGTGTTCAAGATGACTGCATATAGTCATGCAGATCGTGTGCGGAAACAAGACTTTCTTAACTATTCGAGAATTCAGAAAATTATTTGCCAGGGGAATGATCTATTCGACATGTTACCAGAGGAGTATAGCTTCAAGGAGTTGATTAAGAAGATGGGTTCAATTCCTAAGTCAGTTTCTGCTGTTCACCTCCCTGCTTACTTGTTAAAGAATGCGGATGAGTTCAAGTTCTTTCTTCCCGGAGGTTGTTTGCGGCCCGAGTAAAGAGCTATAGGTTAGTCTAGTACTGTCCATATATGAAAAGCTAGAATCGGTATAATCTGTTACGACATTGTAAACCTTGATTTTTATAGAATTGGAATGCTCTTGTTAGAAAATGTGTCAGAGGTAAATTAGATGGATATACGTGCACATTTTGTAGAATTTCAGAGGCTGTAAAATTGCCCTGGTTTTGTTTTTGTAATACAGTATATTGTCCGTCGACGTCTTGGGTTTAGGAGGAAATCAATTGGTTCTGGTAGCTATGCACTTGTCATTTGTTAACTCAACTTGCAGAAGAAGAATGAATCGAATTAAGAAACTTATATTGTACTTAAAAATTCAATAATCTACTACTCTGATATTCTTCTCTACTGCAGCTGGTCCCTTCCTTCCACTGTGAATTTCACCTATTGTAGACAAAGAAAGTACTGGAACTTTACTGTGATCCACAATAAGTGCTCAGATAGATGCATCTTTTATGTCTTTTTATGCTTTAATAATAAGTCACCGAAATAAAGCTATCACATAACATGTTATTATCTGATACTGAATGATATTCTTTTTTCCAAAACATAAAACATGTTATCTAATCTAGTTTTTTTTGTAGTTACATCACAAAACATGTTATCTAAGACACAAAAGACCGACCATAAAGCTAAAACAAAGAAAGGAACCACCGACCAACTTCACTTACTATGGACCCAAACACAAACAAGGATAGATCACACACTCAGCAGAGCAGATAAATAGCCTAGGACTCTAGTAAATATCTGATCTTCATCTCAGTTTCAGTCTTTATCTCTGTTTTGGTTTGGAGACAACAACAACAATCAAATACAACATAATAATTTTAAGGTTGGTGATACTATTTTTAAGATTAATTTATTATTTCATTCATTAAGTTTCCAATTAAATCTTCTCATCTGGTCTTGAAACTCATGATTTAGTGGTTCTAGTTTGGTTTGATTATCCAGTCCAGTCCAGACAATAAATTTCGATCTGGTTTTTCTTCTTTTGCTTTCCCATTTCAGGTTAGTCAATTAGCTAGCTTAGTAAGTAGTGTCTTGGGCTTTGTGTAGGTAAACACGTTTCTTCATGGTGGGGCTACCATCCGTTTTTTTACTGGATCGAAAATTTATGATGTTCAAAAGGTGGATAGATCCAATGTCACATTCACCTGCCTTAAACTGTTTTGTCGTCCTTCCGCCGTTACTAACTGTTTTTTTGGCTGTTACGATGAAAATTATTCAACGGCAAGTGGTGGTTGTTACTGACTGCTTTATCTGGATGTTTTGTGCAATATGACGGCCATTATTTATGATTTAACGGCCGCCTTTGATACGTACATTGCTCTTCGAGTAGGGATACAACCAAGTAAGAATAATTGGGGGCATTTGTCAATTGATTCCAAAGTCTACTAGAGTCCCTCTTACATCCCTCCCTCTTACATCCCTTAGATTTATTGTGTTATCTTCCTTTTGCCCCCACAAAGCAGGTTTTTTTTTTGCCCCCCTCTTGCTGAGAGTCCTGGCTCCGACACTAATGCCGCTGCTGTGTGTCATAAGTACTAACTACTAACTCATGTTTTTCAATCTTTGAGGAGAGGCTTCAATTATAGAAAGAACAAAAGGAAAAGAAAATCAAGTCAAAAGTTTGCTGCATTCATAATGTCTTCTTCTTCTACTACCACTGCTCCAACAAATTCACCTCTTCCTCACCAAAGGTATTATGAACGTATTTTTCTTGTTTATATGTTTTTCTGAATTAGAGTTTAATCAGAATTGAGATATGGGTAATTTTTCAGGTTATTGGGGAAGGTGGCTATTGTAACTGGTGGTGCTTCAGGCATAGGTGAGGCAATTGTCCGGCTCTTTCACCAACACGGTGCAAAAATCTGCATTGTCGATGTTCAAGTCCAGCTCGGCTGTCGCTTATCAGAATCTCTAGGTGATGAAGGTAATGTTTGTTTCTTCAGTGGGGATGTCGCAATTGAGGACCAGATATCTAAAGCTATTGATTTCGTGGTAGCCAAATTTGGGGCACTCGATATTATGGTCAATAATGCAGGAATAACCGGCACTCCTGCTTGTGATATTCGCAAGGTGGATTTAGCAGAATTTGAAAAAGTTTTCGATGTGAATGTTAAAGGTGTTTTCATTGGAATGAAGCACGCGGCACGTGCAATGATCCCAAGGGCCAAAGGATCGATTGTTTCTCTGTGTAGTATTGCAAGTAATGTTGCAGGTGTAGGTCCACATGCATATACTGGGTCCAAACATGCAGTGGTGGGGATAACTAAGAATGTTGCAGCCGAGCTGGGTGGACATGGGATACGCGTTAATTGCGTGTCTCCTTACGCAGTAGCTACGAATTTGGCATTGGCACATTTGCCAGCAGAAGAGAGAACAGAGGAAGCGTTTGATGGATTCCGCGCTTTTGTGAGTAAGAATGCTAATTTGAGAGGGGTGGAGTTAACTGTTAATGATGTAGCTGATGCTGTTCTTTACTTGGGAAGTGATGAGTCTAGGTATATCAGTGGGGTTAATTTGATTGTTGATGGAGGTTTTTCCTGTGTGAATCACTCATTGGGTGTATTTAGATAATAGGTTCTGTAAAACATCGTTTACACGGTGCATTAGGCAGGAGTTGCTGTAATTTCTATAAATTGGTGTTGGGAATGAAAATGGTTTCTTGCAGTTCTGAATCTAATTTCTTTAAGTGCTTTTAGCATCAGATATTTTACGGATCTCCTTGATGGTTCATAGGAAATCTCTCAGAATTTAGCAAAAGTTTCAGAATCCAGAAGACCAAAATTTCATTCTTGCAAAAATAATTTCACATAATCTGATTTCTTTCCAAGTAATCAATACAGTTGTAATATGCACAAAGAAACAGGAATACACATGAAATTTTTACCTCAAATGCAGAGGAAATAGACTTGAATCAAATGTTCGTTCAGTGATGAATTGTTACTCGGGAGGCCGTAAACAACCACCTGGTAAAAGAAAGCTAAACTTATCTGCATTATTTAACAGATAACCAGGAAGATGAACAGCCGAAGTCGACTTAGGAATAGAACCCATCTTCTTAATCAATTCATGAAAACTATATTCTTCTGGTAACATATCAAACAAGTCATTTCCTTGACAAATAATCTTCTGAATTCTATCAAAATCAAGAAAATCCGGCCGCCTTACACGGTCTGCATGACTATATGCAGTCATCTTAAAAACAAATTCTGAAATTCGTCGAAAACAAAAACTACAATGCCAACCTGCGTCAGAGAGTATAATGTCTGTCTGACGTGAATGACGGTAATATGTTCCTGGTCCATATACATGAGCTGTAGCACGCCAACTGCTAAAATCAACGGGGAACTCGAATGAGTACATGAAATGCTTCAACTCGAGGTGCATTACGGGTGGTATACCATCACACCATTGCAATAATTTCATGGTGTGTGCACTTGGAATCTCATCTGTATCCGCCATTATTAGTAGATCACCGTCAGAAATCCCTGCATTTTGCAACAAATAATTCATAGTTCCACGTTGTGCGGATTCTAACACAAATGGGTCTTCACGAACCCCAGGAACAGCTTTGGGACCCATGAAAACACTATGAACAATCTTTTTCTTGGCGAATTTAAATCTATCTAAATTTTCAGCAAAAAAGAGAGGTTTAGGATTTCCAGTGAAAGTTGTATTTGATTCAAGAATGACGAATTTGGTGACATATGGGTAGAGTTCTTTCCATCTTAGTTCTAACAAGTCAAGTTCATGACTGAAGATTATAGCATCAAACACACGACGAGGTTTGGAACGAAGCGACCAACCATGGAGTTTGCAGAGCTGGTTCATTGATACATCCTCGGCATAGTAATGAGGCATATGGGTGAATGGAGGAGGTGGGTTGTCCCAAAGCGGGCGAAAGAAGTAAGAAATGTTTTGCCCATGAGTATAGATTGTGAGCACACAAATAGGGGTAACAATGAGAAGGAAGAGAATAAAGAGAAACTTAGTGGGAGGTGCTCGTCTTAACCGGGGCCTGTTGCATCGTCCAGCAGCCATTTATGTGAATTCTTTACAGTTTTTGAGTAAAATGATTAGCAATCGGCATGTCTGGTTCCGGCCAAGTTCACCTCCCTCTTACTCATCTGCAATTAAAATAAGGATTAGTGTTCATACAATGCCACACAGTATGAACCATTCTTTCTGACTATGACAAGCTTGGCAGTTACAGCCCTATGTTTGCACAAAGGCTAATCTTAGTACTCACCACCTCACATTTTCCTTATCTATTCTCACACCTCAGGTACACTTATTTCTGGATTAGATAAACCCCCCAAAAAGCTTTAACTTTTATCTTGATTTTCTCATCATCTAAAAATCATTCTCAAATCATCTGTAAAAAGAGCTAAAGATTCTAAACTTTTACTAAATTTAGCTAGAATTAGCCCCTCTACACAGTGTAAACAAGGTGTAACAGCGATAACATCAGAAAGAATTGGTCTGTCTGTCCATGATTCTTGATTAGATCCACAAAACAGCATTTTTCTCAAAGGTTCAAATGCATCATAATCAAAACCCCAAATGCTCAAAATTCCGGAGTAAGAAGTTACACAAAATGGGTTTCATGATTATTAGACATAATAAGATTTTTGAAGAACTCAATCAAAAAAAAAAAGAGTCAACTTTGATTAAAAACTTCATCAAAATTCAAGTAAAGAGATAAAGAAATACTGACCTTTTATGTTGAGATTGAGCAAAAATGAAGAAGATCAAAGGAGATCCAAATCATTTAGTGTGATATAAACAGACCAAGGAGCTCAATAAAACTCTATTCATCTTTTGTGCTATAATAAGTTTGAAATTTCACAGCTTGACGGAGACCAAAGATGAACTCAGCTCAAGAAAATCCCCAATCTCATGGAGAAGGAGGAAATGAAAATCTAGAAATGGATTCAGGTGGGAAAAAATTAAGAACAAGTCTTCTTCTAACTCAGCCATGATGAAGACTAGTAGTAATAAGTAGCTAGTGATTGATTTAGTAAGACAAATAATAAAACAAGTTGCTGTTTTTATTATTCAAAGCTTTATAAGTTAAAGTATAGATATATTAATGATGCAGAAATCCAGAATGATGCGGGCACATTCTTACGAGACATTGACTAAAATAACTGAGATGCCAATTAGACATGTCCAAATGACTGATAATAAGATTATTTTGAGTTCATTGGGCTTTAAATCAGCTTCATATAGCTCCAATTCAACCTACAAAATCTTTCTGTATGAAGTATGAACTGTTTCACCCCCTATTGTAACTTGTGCTGTAAAAAAATGTCAATAATAGAAGTCAAGAAATGTCAATTGTGAAAAAAATGGGTGAGTATAAATAATTTTTAGGAGCTAGTTGGTAAGTGATGTCAATTGTCCTTTTCTCTGAACGTGAACTAGTAGATTAGTCTGTATATGGTCCTTTTTAGACTCGGAACTAGTTCTGCAGGCAGATATTTACTTATTTAAATTTAATATCCTAAATATTTACACCTTTGGTTGGATAAGTTTTTTTAAATAAAATGTTGAAATAAAAATAAGACAAATTTTAACAAATATCATACTACTTTACCGTCGAAACAAATTTTATAGTCACATTACAAAGCAAACATTGATGAGTCCACCATGCACAATCCTTAGTTTTGTTTCGGAACTTGCTCTGATAACATTTATTTCTCCTATAGTGTCGCGTTGTACAGGCCAAAAAAATCCCTGATGCGCCTATCGTACTGCTTAATCGGACTGTAAAACTTCAAGGATTACTAGGAAAATGCACGCGATTTGCTTTTACAAACATGCTTTGCAAGCATGATACTTTTTCATACATAGCTTCACACAGTTCCAACGTATCCCTTGTTCTGGTAAGGGTCCATATGAAAATAAAATCCAATGGAGATGCATTTGGCATGTATCACAGACTCACAAGTACTGTTAAGGCATAGGTCATACCTTGGAATAACACATAGGTCATTGCATATTTATCTTTCGAGACTTTACTCGCATGATCTTGCTCTAAGGGTGCAACAACCAGACACAATTTATCCACCTCGTACATCATCCTTGTGATGTAAGTGGCTTATACAAGCTCCCCTAACTTGCAATATGGTTAGATTTCTTTCATGGCCATGCCCAGTTCGCAATTGGTGCATGCCAACATTGTATAAATTGATATGAAGTATGAAGTATGAACATCGAGTGAATAAACTGCAACTACATCATTTAGTGTGGTAACAATCATCTCTTGTCTTGCTCGCCGATCCAGATGATATGAGTTACCAAAAATATTGCAATTAATCATCTCCCAATTGGATGACATGAGCAACAACGAACTGGACCGTAATGCGGCTGCCTACGTACTCTATCTGTACCATGAAAGGATCAAGCAAATACCGTAGTTCTTCATATTAGCTAACTCTAATGGAAAAAGCAACTCAAGACTATCAAGGCAAAGCCAACATCGATGAGAAAAAGCCAATCTTTCCAAAATAATACGGTTAGCCATATATAATGCCCATCGCCAACAATTATCATCTTGTATCACAAGGCCAAAGGCTACGCAAAACCTAATTCGTATAGGTGTTTTAGTTAAATAACAGATAAAAGGGTGGAAGGATAAATCGTAAAGAATATGAGAGATCACAATTGTACAAGGCTAGCCTAAACCAACTAAATGGTCGTTCAAGTCTTGCTTCTGTCACAGAGAAGGAAAACGGGTTGATCTTGGGGAGGAAAACAGAGAAGCATGCGATCGTAGCTTAGCGAATTCTAGTTGGAGAACTCCAATTTATGTGGTAGAGTTGAAGTAGAGAAGACGAAGTGGTTTAGGACAGTCTGATGAACTTTTACAAAATTGTTCTTTCTGGCTTGTGTTGTTGAAATAGAAGAAGTCTCCTATTTATAGTGTTTGAAATCTTTATCTCAAGGGAAGTGTAAAAGATGAAGAGATAATGAAGTGGAGAACGTTGTTGAGAATATGCCCAGTATTGGTGGCATAACTCTTGAAACCGTAACTTCCGTTATGGCTAGGAGAATTCTCGTAACTGTAATGTTCATTATTCTCTCCTCTAGTAGTGTTCCATTTAATTCATTCTCATTGTGGGTGTTTAGTTACACCTCACAGGCTATAGACCGTCAGACAAATACCCCAATGAGTATCCTTTTGTACACGTTTGGTGTCTCGTATGTTTGATGGTTGGATCGTATGAATAACTCTTTCGAATAATATAACTACTAGCGTTAATCCTAGTAAGGTTTGTGAGTTTAAGCTTGGAAGTGCGCAAGCTTGGAAGCGCTAAGCTTGGACGTGCACATGCTTGCGAATGACACAAGCTTAGAAACGACAAGCCTGGATGTGCGCAGGTTTGGGAATGACACAAGCTTGGAAGGGGCAATAATTGAAAATGACACAAACTTTGAAGCGGCAAGCCTGGATATGCGCATGCTTGAGAATGTCACAATCTTGGAAGAGTCAAGAATCAAGATTATGCAAAAAGTTCTTATGAACTCGGCATGGAATTGGCGCCATGCTCTTGAGGACTAGGTAAGGTTGGCATACGCTCAAAAGGGGAAATCATGAGCGTCGTGTCCTTGAGGATCGATCAAGGTATGGTGAACACGACATAGTTCTCGAGGACTAATGTTTGGTGTGATCAAGTAAGATTGAGCATATCATGGTCCTCGAGGACGTGGCCAACAAGGCTAGCTTAGTCGAGCATATAATGGTCAGTTTGGTCGAGCAAAGCACGAAGACGTGACCAACAAAGCTAGCTTGGTCGAGAGGCATGTTCCTCGAGTGACCAACAAGACTGGCTATAAAGCAAGGCATGACCGAACAAGGTTGAAGCGAACGAGGCTGACATGAACACGACCAACATGAACAAGGCTTGGTGATACAATCAAGAAGTAGTTGTTGTGACCGACCAAGACATGGTCCTTGAGACCATGTGATCCGAGCAAGGCATATTCCTGAGGAACATGGCTTCCCGTTCTGGAGCACTGAGCAAGGTGGATTTCCAAGACATCTATGCTCTATATTTCTGATACGAGACAATAATAATATTTGCAAATTAAATATTTCTGATACAAGACAGACAAATTTACAATTTTCGGCCTTGTCAAAATTCCATCGTCTATAATTGGCCAATGAACTTTTGTAAGAGATAGACAAGATTGTGAATAACTGATGCCATTTAGCGCACAAATATGCATTCTCATGCCCGGGTCATGTAAATTGTCGCAACATTCACTTTTCTTTCGAAATACATCATAAAATGGTACGTTCCCGATTTAATAACACATCAACATGATGCTTTCGCATCATATGCTTCCTCAACATGCAACATAGGCAAGATATGGCCTATATATATTTTCAACCAACTCCTCTTCCCTATATATGTCTTATTGATATTTTCACGTATAAAGATTAGGGAGTTAAGTACCATATACCGACTTTCACCTGTTTTTCGCAACAACGACGTAAGGAGAATGGTGCATATGAAGCATATCTTGTTTACGACCAACGTCCCACTATAGTGATACATTCTTAGTAAATAACCTGGTATAAGGATACTTTTTATAAACAACAAGCATAATAATACCGCAACACAATAATACCAAATTAATGCATCACTTGCATTACATGTATCGCAAGTTCAAGGTAATGCTATTTTTATGTAATTGTAATCATAGAGTACATGCCACATAAATAAATTATATTCCCGGATGAACACGTCTGTTTCATATGTAATCGTGAAAAAAAAGAGAAGGCCTGAATATGAATGGCTATCCTAACAAGCAATGTCATTTACGATCTGGATTCAAGACTGTCTCAAAAACATTCTCATGGCGGCGCAATTCCTTAAGACCATCCTATCATCGTTCTCTGCACCAGACGTGCGTATCTTTGTGTCCGACATAACGACATCGTATGTATGTTTTATATTATCTCCATTTTAATAAAAGTGTTACTATCACTTTTTATTTTTAACCTATTTTTAACTAAAATAAAAAATAATAATAACATTTTTACTGAAACAAATAAAGTATTATTTAATTATATAGTATAATAATAACATATATATATATTATATTAATATATATATTCTATTCATTTATAAATGTTGTTATTTATCAACAATTTATATATTTTAATAGAAATATATATTTCTATCCATTTATATATTTATAAAAAATATTACTATCATTTTTTAATTTAATCTATTTTTAAATTAAAATGAAAAAAAGCGATAGCAATATTTTTTTAAAAACAAAAAGAGTATATTTTAATAGAAAATATTATTGATTTTATAGTAATACGAGAATTAACTGTGTGTCCCATATCTGTGTCGTGCGTCAGTGCTACCTAGCACCCCATTAGCTGCCATGAATAATATGGGTATTCAGCACCCACGTTATATTATAAAAGAGCTAGCACTTTCCAAAGTGTAGGACCTACTAGATTCCAAAGTGGGACCCACCCCCAATATCCCAGTTTTCCCTTTTTTTCATTTTAAGCAGAGACAACCCAAAAAGCCCTATCAGTAATCACACACTGTCCGAAGAGAAAGAAAGGAATCAAGAAGAAACCAAGAAATTGAGGTATAAACCCTAAATCCCCAACTAAAAATTTGAAGGAATTTTCAATCTTTTTTGAACAAATTTGAAGAAATCTTAAACCCTCATAATTTGGTTTAAGGTTTAAGTAGGGTTTAGGGGTCTAAAATTGTTAAAATTTTATTGCTTTTTTCTTTTCTTTTAGCATTCAAGGTCAGTTTCTTAAGGTTAACAATCAAAGACCATATCTTTTTCATGTTTCGAACTAACTCTTACAGTATAAAACCAATGCAGGTAGTTTTCTTTTTCTTTTTTGGTTTGATATGAAATCTTGAGCTAAAGCTCTGATCTTTGTGTTGTTTCTTCAACATGCAAGATGGGTTTCTTAGGGTTAATAGAAATGATGTTCTGAACTAAGCCTTGAGAGTAAGAAACCAGTGTAGGTCACTTGCTTTTCCCTTTTTAGTACTTGAAGAAACTAGGGTTCTTGTTTATGGGTTTAGTATTGGTGGTCGTTTGGTAGCATGTGTGGCGATACCGGTTGTTCTGGTTGTAATGGTGGTGGTGCTGTGGTGGTGTGCATATTTGGTCTTTTTCTTGATTGAAATTCATGAACTTTGTAGGGTTTTCATTTTGTTTTTGATCACTGGTTTTTACGTACAGTTGCTTGTTTTGAC
>JAJJMC010009936.1:203183-277549 GCA_023531435.1 Papaver californicum | reverse complement strand
ACAGATATTTGGGGACCTGCGAGTTATATAGGGATAGATGGTTCACGTTACTGTCTTATTTTTGTGGATCATTAAACAAAATATATATGGTTTTATCCTATGGCTTCAAAATCCGGTATCTCTACAATCTTTCCGCAATTCAAAAAACTTGTCGAAAATCGCTTTCAGAAACCCATAAAAACCTTGTATTCATACAACGAAGGTGAGTTTATTGCTTTAAAATTTTTCCTCTTGCTTCATGGAATTACTCATCTCACTGCTGTTCCTCACACTTCACAACAAAATGGTACTTCTGAGCGTCGACATCGTTATCTAGTCAAAACAGGTCTCACTCTTCTCTATGATTCCAATATAGATTAATCCTTTTGGCCATATGCTTTCCAAACAACTTCTTATCTCATAAATCGCCAACCACACCCATTCTCAAGAACAAATCTTCATTTGAAGCTCTATTTGGTCAATCCCCAAACTACCTAAAGTTAAAACAGTTTGGGTGTATTTGTTATCCCCTAACAAAAGCATACAACTCAAACAAAATGCAACCAAAATCCAAAACATGTATCTTCTTTGGCTATTCACCAACTCAAAATGGGTACAAACACTTTGAACCCCAAGCAAAGAAAATCTTCATCTCTCGTCATGTGCTACTCGACGAACATCCACAACAGTTCATTCACGTTCCCTCTGTGATTTTTGCTCCTACTGGGCCATCTCCCAACATTCAACAACTTTTCCCTGATGTCGGTCCTCCACCAGCCACATTACCATCCACCAGTGCACGTCAGTCTCCAGGGAGTGTTCTTGATGCTGCTGCATCTCCTCCAGGTAACTCCGCTACCTTTGCTTCTTTAATTCTTGTCACTTACCCTGCTGCAGCCAATAGCCAGTACCACTGTCCAGTAGAACATCGACTTTCCCACTCTACAGAACCACCAAATCTGCATGCCAATTCTATACAAGAACTTCCTGCGAACAATACAGTAACATCGGAGTTGTCTGTCAACTGTCAAGCGTCCCAAGAACTGCATGCTATGGTGAAACAATGATCTCAGAATTCAAGAATGAGATGAATAAACGATATGAGATGAATGACCTAGGGTTACTGCATCCTTAGGAATTGAAGTCTATTAAAAAGAAGGGGAGTACTTATTTTTCAAAAGTATGCAAAATCTCTTCTTGAAAAATTCCGAATGTAAGATTGCAAAGGAGATGGAAGCAAGGAAGTGGATGCGTCTCTCTATAGAAGCCTGGTTGGAAGTTTACTCTACTTGATAGCTACCAGACCAGACGTAATGTATGCAACAAGTCTATTGTCAAGGTTCATGCATAAGCCGAGTCAAATTCACTTCGGAGATGCAAAACGAGTTCTGAGATACATCAAAGATACGCTTGATCTTGGTATTTGGTATGAAAAGAAAATAGGAGTATAAGAGGTAAAGTTGCTTGGTTTCTGTGATAGTGATTGGGCCGGATGTGTTGATGACAAGAAAAGCACTTCAGGCTATGCATTTACCATTGGCTCAGGTGTAATTGTGTGGTCATCAAAGAAGCAAGAAACAGTGGCACAATCATCTTCCGAGGCGGAATATGTTTCAACTGCACTAGCAACGTCACAAGCAATATGGCTAAAACGTATACTAAAGGATGTTGGTGAAAAACAAGTAGAAGTTATCCCAATCATGTGTGATAACAATTCAGTCATTGCTATGACAAAGAACCCTGTCCATCACAGCCGTACAGGACACATTGCAATCAAACATCACTTCATCAGGGATGTCGTGGAGAAAGGAAAGATCGAGGTGAAGTAGTGTAGCACGAATGACCAAGTGGCAGACATCTTCACAAAAGCACTTCCAAAAGATAAGCATCAGTATTTCAGAGATTTTATGAAAGTTATCATAAGGAATTAAGAGGAAGTGTTGAAAGTAATTCCTTAACAGAAGGAAATTCTGTATGCAAGAATAAAGACAGGAATCAAGGAGAAATATATCCTAGAATAATATTGAGTCAATGTAATCTAGCTAAGTTTGGTAATATAATACGTTGTCAACTATAAGAGTTTGTTACCAACCTTAAGAGTTGGAATAAGAAAAAGTCCTGCAACCTCTGAGTTAATCTAATATACCAAATTACAGAAAACATTCAAATCAATAATTCCAACATGATTAATTGGCAAGCCTTATGCTTGCTGCTTGTGATGCTGATGATGTTCTGGATGATTACCTCACTTATGAA
Organism: Papaver californicum; assembly: GCA_023531435.1. Lineage (NCBI taxonomy): Eukaryota > Viridiplantae > Streptophyta > Magnoliopsida > Ranunculales > Papaveraceae > Papaver > Papaver californicum. Next base: position 275,314 of record JAJJMC010009936.1, on the reverse strand, counting down.
GCCATGAGTTGAGCTGAAGAGGACAAAATAAAAAAAAGGTAAGAGATTCCGTTGCATCCTCGAATTATCTTTCCTTTTTCCATTATCGTTTTTAGTTTTCCTCTTGTAAGTATTTGATGTAGAATTAATATGATTATCTATTTTCTTTAAATTGGTTTCGCTTCTCAAGGGATCAAGTTGGATTAGTATAATCTAACTATGTTGTGTAAGGCGCGAGGTGAGGCGTCAAACCCTTCGCCTCGCGTATAGCGCCTAGGTGCGTCTAAGGCGCCCGAGGCGACCCAAAAAAAGATAGTAGTTCCTGCCTTTTGCGCCTAGGCGAGCGCCTTGGGCGCCATTAACAACATAGTAATCTAACATAATCCTGGGGGCCATGATAGTAGCAAGTTGGGAAGTGTTCTTGTGTTGTACTAAACGCTAAACGAGTACCTAAACTGATAATGAAAATTAATATACTACCAAGTCACTTTTGCTGAAACAGAGGGAGTATAAGAATATTAGACTATGGGTGTATCTTTGGATGAGAATATTCTACTTGCAATGTTAGAATTAACAACCAGTTCTTTAATGCAAGCTCAATACGTATGTAGTTGTAAATTTCTGGGTTTTTTTTCTAGGGTCAGATTAAACCGAGGATGGATTGGTTAGTGCCAAGTTTTCTATTTGCTTGCTTGTCGATTTGCTCAATTCTCGAGTATGTTTCTGTATTGCCATAGTATTTCTCTTGGACTTTATAGCTTCTAATGCATGATGATGGTGATAATTAAAGCATCCCTACAACTTGTTTAGTTTGTTGGAATTTCAGCTCCTTAACCTTTATGCTTCAATGCTAACCATAATATAAAGCTTACCTTATGCCGAAATCAAACCTTTCCCTAGTATTAACATACTCCACAACATGCAAAAACAGCTTCTGATGGAACAATTGCTGATCTTACACCTGCAAAACAAAGATTAAACACACAAAAAAATGACGGCTGAATCACGACCAAGTCGCTCTCTTTAAGACGTTTCGTGACTCTGCCTTGAGTTTTTGTGCAAACAGTTCAAGCTTCGGCACAACGCCCGCAGGATAAAATAGCCGAGAAAAAACTCTCTTTCAATCTCTCACGCACACAATGAGAGATTGAACACTTTTACTCTTTTCTAATCTTGCTCAGAAACCTAGTCTCTTGATTCACTTTTTTTTAACATAAACGAAGACTTATGTTGTGTATCTTTTCCTTTCTCAAAATCTGTATTCTTATTGCCCAAATGAAAAAAAAAATAACGGAAAATTATTGCAATTAATAGAGAATTATTCGTACCATTAAACAATCAAAAATAGATAAAATATTAACCATAATTAAAACATAATTAGAGGGAAGTAAAGATGAGGTGATAATTAAAGCATCCCTACAACTTGTTTAGTTTGTTGGAATTTCAGCTCCTTAACCTTTATGCTTCAGTGCTAACCATAATATAAAGCTTACCTTATGCCGAAATCAAACCTTTCCCTAGTATTAACATACTCCACAACATGCAAAAACAGCTTCTGATGGAACAATTGCTGATCTTACACCTGCAAAACAAAGATTAAACACACAAAAAAATGACGGCTGAATCACGACCAGGTCGCTCTCTTTAAGACGTTTCGTGATTCTGCCTTGAGTTTTTGTGCAAACAGTTCAATCTTCGTCACAACGCCCCCAGGATAAAATAGCCGAGAAAAAACTCTCTTTCAATCTCTCACGCACACAATGAGAGATTGAACACTTTTACTCTTTTCTAATCTTGCTCAGAAACCTAGTCTCTTGATTCACTTTTTTTTTTTAACATAAACGAAGACTTATGTTGTGTATCTTTTCCTTTCTCAAAATCTGTATTCTTATTGCCCCAAATGAAAAAAAAAATAATGGAAAATTATTGCAATTAATAGAGAATTATTTGTACCATTAAACAATCAAAAATGGATAAAATATTAACCATAATTAGAGGGAAGTAAAACCGTAATTTTAAATTCAAGAGTCCAAGACATCCAAGGTCCTGCTCCCGGACTAATATTATACAGGTATGGATACATGCACATATACACCCAATTAGTAGGGGAGAGGGTTTGAACTTATGACCTACCTTACAAGACCCAAAATCCTTTACCACTAGACTAGGGATTATATGTTAATGTAAATGTAAAAGAAAATTCTTTTAGAATATATATTCCAACAGCTTCAAACTTAGCATACAAACATACATATGAAATCAGATCATATCTCCATGTATACTAACTTAACAACACTATATACGATGAAAAGAAGAAAGTTAACTCATTAAGTTACATGACTTATCATCTATTTCTATTTCCTCACACTTGAATGATGGATGGAAACAGATTTTCTTTATAAAACATATGAGGCTAGAAAAAAGTTCTAGCTAGTCATGCTTTGAAACCTAGATTACAACATACAGTCTTACTATTACAACCAAGGCAAACAAAAATTCAAAAGAAAATAACTAGATTTGATAAGAATCAGATAGAAAATATTTAGGAAAATACTTTGGTCAGATTTGTGAATTGTGCATTCTCTGATGTGGTAGCTTTAACCCTTGCAGATTGGATGAGAGATTAAGATGTTTAACGTACCACCACGATCATTATCGAAGTCTCCCAACTCACATGGCCTTGTGGTTGAATAAATAGTTTTTTGATTTAAGGGTGGAAACCATTGCTTTTAACTGACAAACTTCTATTTCCAAAGCTTGTTTCTCAGCCTTCTCTCGATCTCGTTCCTTGTTACTTTCTTCCAATTTGGTAGCTAATTCTTTTTCCTTTGGATTATATTCCACAGCAGCAGGCCCACGACCTCCCAAGTATTGAACATCTCGATAAGGAACTGAAGGAGGCGGTAGACCATAGCGGGACAAGTCTAGTACCTCAAGTGACATGAACCTTGTCGCTCTGTGCATGTTAGGATGGTTGTTGTTGGTTCGATCTCGAGGAAAAGTTAAGGGAAGCACCAAACCCTGACAGTTTACTAACAAGTCATATTTGTATATGAAATCAGCAAAGGCATCGAAATCACTCTTCTTCCACTGAAACGATTGATCTACCAAAGAGAGATAATCATCGACATCACTATCGTGAGTATGAACATATCTCCCTTGAGGGAAACTGTAGTTTGGGGGAAGCCTCCAGAGTCGGATCACAGAATCATAATATTCCACAAACAACAAAGGATCTGTTAACCAGCACGTCGACATAGCTAGTTATTGTGAGAGAGAAGGGAGACTATTGAGAGAGATGCAGATCGAGACTCTTAACAAGTTTGTGATGAGAAAAACGGATGTTAATAGGTAAGTCTTTATCTTCTTAGAAGGAAACTATCCCATTTTATGAGATCTCCATTTCCTGCTGCTAGTTACCACACATGACATGATTTCTTGAGCACATTAACAACTAGTTGTTATTATAATATGCATTTTATAATGTGTAAGATAGAGATTAGGATGTGAATGATCTCAATTAACGCCATAATGATAATTAGTCAGCGTCTAGGAAAGCCAACAAATTAAAGGAATCTAATGAGCGTTGATACTTATCTATTAGTTACCGCGTATTATGCCTTGATATAGTATTAAACTAGCAATAGACTTGGTCTGGCTTTTACTTGCTACAAGAGAGCATAGATGCGATTATTGGTCCCTTAAAAATTTATTTGTTAGATTCGAGAAAAATAATTTTCTTTTTAATAGTTTGAGTTGATTGGGTCATGATCAATCAAATTGATGTTTAAAATAGGATACAATAGAATAACCATTCACGCACTACAAAGATAGGTTGACTGTAGCGGAGTTCTCATTTCTCACAAACCCCTGCCCTATGGATAGGGCCATTGTATTTTAAGTAAATTAGTTCAACTTGATCATATAAATCTATCATCATCTGCATTAAAAATTTGAAACCAGTTATTGCTCAACGTAGATTCTTTAGTTTATTATAGGGACCCAAACGATGTCTATATCAGGCAGGTAACCCTTATTGTTCTGATTTTTGTATCTCTTTCTCATTTCAAATCTATCAAAAACAGAAAACAAAAAGTTCCTGGAACCAGCTAATTATTAAGATGTCTACTGCTTGGGGATTGGGAGAAAAGAATGATCATTATCAATGTCACCAAGAAATAATATTTAAGCTTGTTAAATCTCAAGAAGCCATGTTGGAAAAGCTTGTTAAATCTCAAGAAGAGATGTTTGGTAGGCTTTGCAAAGTACTCAAACATGGTAATGATGATGATGATGATGATGATGATGATGAAGATGATGGTTCCTTGTTAACGGAAGAGATTGCAAACGAGGTATCTCATTATGATGACCAAGAGGACGAACAAGTTAGCGCTGTCCAAAACATTGTGTCAGGTATAGAAAGAACAAATATAAAGAAGTTCCTTGTATATATATTAGCTAGTTTAGATATATTTTTGGTTGATTTTGCTATTTGATTATTAATGTTTTGTTGTTCCTTGTACTACGTTTAAAATATGAAGAGGGTTGTCAGGTTTCCAGCACCACTGGAACCGTCTTGGAAGGATACGAGCATCTATACAAGGCAGCAAAATCTGGTGACTGGAAAGATGCTAGAGATTTTTTTGAAAGGAATCCAGAAAAGATGCCCATGATCACTAATGATGAATGGAAAACGGCACTGCGCATAGCTGTACTTAATAACCAGTTGCTTTCTTTAGAGGAGATTGTGAGACTCATGCCACTAGAAGCACTCAAGTATGAAATAAGAGAGAGGGCATACACTGCACTTCATGATGCTGCCATGTATGGATATAATGAAGCTGCTAAAGTGTTGGTAAACAAGAACCCTGAATTAACACAGATACGCGATGATAAAGGAAGGGTACCACTCCTACTTGCTGTTCGGGCTGTTACAGTTGGACAAACAGAGACGGTGGAGTATCTTTACTCTGTAACTAGACATGTGAGGCCAAGTCCATTCTTAGGTCATGATGGTGCTAGGTTATTATGCGGTGCAATTGATGCGAATTTTTGCGGTAAGTAATAATTATGCATTCAACTAAACTAAATTTAAAAAGATTGAGTGGATAGATCTAGTTTACTTAAGAATAGTTGTTGCAAAATGTTTTGTTTGTAGATATAGCGCTGTCCCTTGTTAAGAGGTTTCCCAAGTTGGTTACAGAAACTTCACAGGAACATGGTATATGCGGATTAGAGTTGATAACTCAGAGGCCATTTGCATTTTTTAGCGGTGCTAAGCTGACATGGTGGCAACGCAAAATCTACTCATGTTAGTTAATCACCCTAACTTGCAGTTGCAAGATCACTAACATATAGATAATCTTGTTTTATTCACAATCAATTAATGATTTATCTAAATGCCAATGTGGTATGCTGTACAGTAACTCATGTGAACATGGATTCTACGTCTAACCGTGGCACTATCCTCGAGCTCACAAATGTATTGTTTGGAAGCCCATCTTCTTACTTTATGGGTTTCCGAGTTGGGTTTCGGAGTTTGTATCAAGTGACAACTAGATCTTCCTATCGGTCCGCGCCAAGCAGAAGTAAAAAGCAACTAAATAATACAGTGGTAAACTGAATACAGAGTTTGCATCAAGTGATTTCAATCATATCTGGACACATGATACAAGTCGAACTAAAAACAAAAGAAGACAGTAAGAAGATTCAATAAGAACCAGATATAGAAAATTCTCTGTTATCTAGGAAAATAGTTGTCATATTTGTAAACTCTGTGATGTGGTAGCTTGCAGATTGGACGGTACCACGGCCGATATCTCTCCCAATTCATATGGCCTTCTGGTTGAATAAATAGTTCTTAGATTTAAGAGTGGAAATCATTGCTTTTAACTGGCGAACTTCAATTTCCAGAGCTTGTTTCTCGGCCTTCTCTCGATCTCGTTCAATCTTAGTTGCTTCCAATTTGGTAACTAACTCTTTTTCCTTAGGATTATATTCTACAATAGCAGATTCGCGACCTTGCAAGTATTGAACATCTCTGAAAGGAACTGAAGGAGGCGGTAGACCATAACGAGACAAGTCTAGTACCTCAAGTGACATGAACCTTGTCGGTCGGTTTAAGTTAGGCTGGTTGTAGTTTGTTTTATCTCGAGGAAAATTTAGGGGAAGCACCAAACCCTGACAATTTACAAAACAATCATATCTGTATATGAAATCAGCCAAAGCATCAAAATCACTCTTCCTCCATCGAAACGAGTGACCGACCAAAGAAAGATAATCGGTGACATCACCACCACTATCGCGAATACAACTCCAACTGTCTAGAGGGAAGGTGTAATTTTCGGGGAGCCTCCAGAGACGGATTACATGATCAAAATAATCCATAAACAAAGAAGGATCTGTTAACCAGCACGTCGAGGACATAGCTAGTTACTGTGAGAGAAGGCAGAAAAGAACGAGGAGCACAGGAAAGTCTTTATTATTTTCTTACAAGAAAATCAAAAAATGTAACCCAATGAATGACCAGTGATGGTACTGGACATAAATGCAAAGCGATGGGTGCCGATCAACTACATTTCCTTACCTAATGTTAGAACATAAATGCAACTACTGGTAAATGAAGGTACCGAGGGGTAGAGAAAATTAAGTTGCGTGTTTTGACCGGGGTTGTGCGAGTTTACTAGGTTTAGGTACGCATGTTTGACAATGAAGACCAGGGATGCAAATGACAATAAGAAGGTTAACAGATGTTGTAATAAGAAGTTTCTATTGATCTCTCTTTACGTATAAAGAGTAAAGCAACAATGGTAAAGTAGGGTGGAGAAAAATAGGAAAAAAAAACTTTTTTTTGATTGGTCAATAAAAAAATATTCATTATAAACTCTAAATAATTTTGGAAGTAATAAAACAACAAACTTTTATAAGGCGTTTAGAGACTAGAAACAAAAGTCATAAGCAAAATTATTTTGTTTCACAAAAGAATCAAATTTTTTTACTTCTAGAGTTCATTCTAAAATTACATACCCAAAATAATTTTTGACTTTTTTATTTTCGTAAGTTAAAAAATAATTTTATAAGTAATATCAAAACTAACTATTAATAATTATAATAAAATGAATGATGATAATACATATGAAAATAGGGAGCCTGTGGTTAACACAAAGGTTGTAAATAATGCTTTCGTTGAGATAGATGTTGGTGCTGTGAACTTTCCAAAGAGTGATACTACAGTAGAGTGGGTATGACTACGTTCATTGTCAACAATGCTCAACTTGTATTTATTGAATAAATAACACTAATTTAGCCGCAGAAGAATTAACAGCAAAGGTTGCTAAGATCTCAAATTACTACTAGTCTACTAGTCCTAGTAGTAATGTTGATAATACTGTGACTCCTGGCTCTTTGAAAAGAACTCGCTGAGCAGATTTATCTAAGGAGGAAGGTGAAATTCATTCACAAAAAGCAAAAAACAAAAAATGGATCACCTCTCAGAAATTAAACATGGTTTTTAAAGATGATACTAATATATTTAATATTCTAGCCATTTATACAAATGATAAGAAATATGATGACTATCCAATATTTTCATCATCCCCGGTATATTAGAGAACATGGTGGCAGAAGATATTCTTTCTCCTCCATCAGATGGTTTCAACCTGTTTTGTGTGTGAAAAAACTAAAACAGGGAATTTACTTAAAAGCTCTTAAAAGAATTTTCAGATGAAACGCTTTATATGAGCTTGTTGATGTAATTTTTCACTCTACATACCAATTCTTTTATTTTTATTTTTCTTTTCTGCTTGTTTCTACGGGAGGTTCTGGTTTTATGTCCTCTCCTATTTCTATTTTTCTTCTCTTTATTGATAATTGTGTTTGATTAAAATAAGAATCCTCAATTGGAGAATACTCTCACAAATTGGAGGATACTCACGGTTATATGAGGCTGGATTTTAACTAAGGAGGTATTTTTTTAAGGGTGAATAAACCATTCTATTCTTTATCCTAATAAAAAGATAAATAAATAAAAAAAAACTAAAACCTAAATCATTTTGTATCCCCATTCCCTATTAGTGCTGAGTCTTTCTCTCCTTCTCCTCTTCTTCTTTTCTTTTTCTCTATCAGTGTAGGCTTTTTCTCTCATTCTCCTCTTCTTCTTTTCTTCCATTACATTTTCAAAAAAAAATTTAAATTTCAATTATAGGGTCCAGTCGGCATTGCCGTAATACTGAATTCAATGTCAACTGTTGAGTTGGTATCGTAATGTAGGTTGAATACAATGCCGAGTCAGATCTTTATGCCTTAATACCGACACACACCTAAATTAAAGTTGCTGCCCAACATCAAGATACAATCGGCATTGTTGGTGAATATTTAATCAATGCCGAATGCAATTTCGACCATGCCGATTCACTCCGATTGCATTACGTCGGTATTGTCTTCATATTTATCTTTGAAATCAAAGTCAAAATCTTCATCTTTTCCCGTTAATAATTTCTTTAATGTTTGTTGCTGCAACCGCTCGTGACCAGACTCAACTTTTCCAACTCCCAAGTCGAACTCAGTGGAGGACAAGGTAGAAAAATAAATCACAAACTCTGTCGTCTTCAGACTCGATGGAGGACAAAATTTGACTTCCCATAAATCCACAGGATCATTTTTCTTTTTCTTTCTCTCTCAATTCTTAACACTTGAAAACAAAAAATCAAAATTATTAGTCAAAATACAAGGGATATTTAAGACTAATTTAACCATTGCCAAAAGTTTATAGCTAAAGGGTTTCTCAAATTACTTCGTAATTTTCTTTTTTTTTTTTTAAGTATTCTCAATATATAAGAATATTTTCTAATAGAGGATTCTAAAAAACTAAAGTAAAAAAGAAAAAAAACTTCGAAAGTAGTTTTCACTTTTCACAATAAACTGAGGTGAATGCTGAAAACTATCAACAAACAAAGAGCCCCACGCAGTCCTTCTGAAACTTACTCTCTCAGAGGTTGCTAATAACTGTGGTGCTATTGTTCTCAATATGGGTTTACACGTTATGAAACTGAAATACACACGAATACTCTCAACGGTAAATTCTTTTCTTTAATATTTTATTGATCAGCAAATTTTCTTTTATTTTTAATCTGAACTGTAAATTCTGAGGCAAATGCATGAATTCTTACTATGATAACCAAAGCAACATAACTGGACACCGAAATACAACATACAGACACACAGTCTTGCCATTACAACCAAGGCAAACAAAAGTTCTAAAGAAAACAACAAGATCCGGTAAGATTCGGATAAAAAATATTTAGGACAATATTCATATGGCCTTCTGGTTGAATAAGTAGTTCTTGGATTTAAGACAGGAAATCATTGCTTTCAACTGGTGAACTTCAATTTCCAGAGCTTGTCCCTTAGCCTTCTCTTGATCTCGTTCATTGTTACTTTCTTCCAATTTGGTAGCTAATTCTTTTTCGTTGGGATTATATTCTACAAGAGCAGGCCCGCGACCTTCCAAGTATTGAACATCTCGGTAAGGAACTGAAGGAGGTGGTAGACCATAGCGGGACAAGTCTAGTACCTCATGTGACATGAACCTTATCGGCCGGCATAAGTTAGGTTGGTTGCAGTTTGCTCGATCTCGGGGAAAACTTAGGGGAAGCACCAAACCCTGACAGTTTACTACACAATCATATTTGTATATGAAATCAGCAAAAGCATCAAAATCACTCTTCTTCCATTGAAACGAGTGTCCGACTAAAGATAGATAATCGGTGACATCACCATGGTAAGTACTACTACATCTCCCACTCGGTAGAGGGAAAGTGTTTTTTGCGGGGAACCTGTAGAGACGGATCACACAATCAAAATAATCCACAAACAAGGAAGGATCTGTTAACCAGCACGTCGTCGACGACATATAGCTAGTTACTGTGAAAGATCAAGGGAGTGTGCTGAAAGTGGCAGAGAGACTTTTAACAAGTTTGTGAGGGTATTGAGAGAAAATGATGAGGAGTACAACAAAGTCTGTCTCTTATAAGAAGATATATTATTAATTTGCGTCTGATGGATTGATTACCGGCGACGCGGTCTGGCGATACTGCATTGGACGAAATGGTCAGCCAAATAGTACACGCACAGACCTTGTCTATTATGTCTTGAATGCAATCACTTTTTCCTATGTAATGTTAGAGCATAAATGCAATCACTGGTCCCTATATTTGATTGTTTGATTATTGTTCGAGAAAGAAAATAAATAGTCGAGTCAATGTAGTCTTGGTCAATCGAGTTGACTTAAAATATAATATAATAAAACGCGGATTAGATGAATAAGAATAAACAATATTGTGAGAGGGAGAACAGTTATGCGTTGTTTTTTTTTTTTCTTTTTCTTCTTTGCGAACAAAAACCTATATACTAATACCGATTCCATCAAACAAGAAACAGAGTTTAAACTCTGTTGGTTGTTCCTCTTCTAGCTACAGTCGCTAATAGAGGAATGACTCCCAACAGTTTTTTATCTCTAGATGTTAAGCTATCATCAAACTTAAAATAAGATATATAAGGATGAACTATTGGACTATCGTCCTTCATGTCTGTAAAAAACCTATCTGAAAATAAAAGCTTCAATATGTACAGAGATAATGAAATTGCAGTCGACCATTGATTGTTTTGGCGAGATTTCCTTGCTATTTTTGTCAGTTTATCAGCCAGTTTGTTACTGTATCTATTAGTGAAACTAAAACCCAAAAAGGATGTAGAAGCATTAGTAATTGATGCTATAATCTTCGTTCTGCCATTTGATGAAGCTGAGGTTCCTTGGGCATATATTATAATGTTTTTGTAGTCACTTTCTATCCAAAACATCTGCAAATTCAGTTCGTTGGCCCGTTGCGTTTCCTTAGTGCTAGTGCTTCTGCTTATTCTGCATTGGAGGCTATGAAGATCCCAGAACTAGTTTGGATAGTTGTATCTGCATGATCTCTTAGAATCAGTCCATAACCAGTACAAAAAGAAGAAATAATCCATAAAGCATCACATTTATTTTTGAATTTTTTTATAAAATGCCCATGTATAAAAACCTCATTTATAAAATAATCCCGTTTTTTGGACATTAATAAAATGCCCATAATTTGACCTTTTCCATCCAGTTTTAGGTTAACGGTCGTTAGAGCATAGGTGACATTAAATCAACTATTGGAAAAGACGTTAAAGCCCTTGAATCGTTTTAAAGAGGCCTAGTTAAAACAGTGAGTCATTGTATGCTCAACTCGTGACTCATAGCATGTGCAGAGCACGTGCTACCATTAGTGGTCTTCTTTCTTCATCTTCAACTTTCATCATCTTCAAAAAAACATAAAATAGAAACAGTAATTTCAAAAAAAAAAAAATCCACCAGCAATCAATTCTTTGACATAAATAGGTAAAGAATCAATGAAATGAACTTCTTTATTCAATTCCTTAACAACCAAAGTAGTAGATCCTTGAGAAGAACCCATCTTCAAAACAATTACTAAAACTCAAAAAAAAAAAAAGAAGAAAAAAACTCAATTCAAATCCAAATCAACAGAATTTGAGCAGAATTTGAATTCACCCAGTCTGTAATTTGGAAAATTATTTACCCCATCGATCTCTTGGGAGACAAAAGTAAGAACCTTTAGTTTCAAATAACAACATTAAATCACACAAAACCAATTAGAAGAAAGAGAAGGATTCTCAATGACTAGATCATAATAATCTTCAAATATAATCTTATACATTCACTGATTTAAAATTCTGATTACAACCCAGATTGTAAAAATCAATAATAAATCTTAAATGAATAAACTTTTCCCATAAATTTCACGGATTTAATGAAACCCATTCAAATCTTTCAATGAAGGAATCAAACGAAAGGGTAGTATTGAACAAAACGATGAGAAACTTTAGATTGTTTTTGGGTCGAAACATGTATGGGTACTAATCAAATCAAACAAACACAAAACCCTTGGTGATGGTGATGATGTTGCTGGTGGCGGAGCTTGAGTTGCAGAAAAATGGAAGAAGGAATAAGGTGAAAGAAACAAAGAGAAATGGAAAAGAGGAGGAAACGGAAAAACCAAACCATAGATTTTTTTTTTTTTAGAGTAAAGATGGATTTTCTTAAACACGTGTAACAATCTGGTGAACTTAATCTTGATTCGTCGATTAATCAAACGCGTGGACGGTTGAGGATGGTATACTGATTTTCTAGAGTAATGGTTAGCTTTCTAATTGCACCCATCAAAATATCATATCGTCAGACGATATATTGACTAAGTAAACGAGATTTTATCAATTTGGTGGGCCCTGACGAAATTACTAACTGTTGGGGCATTTTATTAAAGTTCAAAAAAAAGGAAGCATTTTATTATATCGGTTATTAATAGTCTTCCATTTTATTAAAAATCCCTATTTTGAAAGAATCCCTTAATGGGGCTTTCTATTTAATCTTAGAATTTAGTTTCTTAACAGTAGAAAAAGAAGAAGAAAAGGGAGCAGAATTCCAGAAATGAAGACTTTTTGGACTCCTAGAGAAAAGCTTAAACTATGATTGGTTTTTTCTTGGAATATATGTATGCAACGTTCTTTTCATATTAACCAATCTTTAATGGCCATAACATGGATTTCTGATTGGTTTGCTTTACCTGCAATCCAATCAGAGTAACAATTTACCAAAGAAGTTCATTAGAAAAGTTTAGAAAAGTACCAGAAACAGGAAGGAGCATCCAAACTGATTTAGCAAAAGGACAATTAAAAAACAGGTACCTAATAGATTCAGAAGCATTATTACAAAATATACTAGATGAGTCTAAGTTATTTATGCATTGTCCTAGCTTTTGTTTAATAGGTAGAGCATCATGTAAACATTTCCATAAGAAAATTTTAATTTTCTGGGGTACCTTTAACTCCAAACTTTTTTCCAAAAGGAAGTAATTGAAGGATCAATCTCATCGGTGTTTTGAATCTTATCATATCATGACTTAACTGAAAACTCATCATTTGGGGTTAACATCCATCTCAATTTATCAGGGTCTAGGGACCCATCAGCTGATTTCCTAAATCTCGTGTTTAAGATTTTAAAAGCAATAGAGTTAGAAAAGTTGTTGCGAACAGATTGTTTATTCCACTGTAAGTTTTCAGAATCTAGAAGATCTGAAGCCAGTGTTAAATTGTTGAAGCTACCATGACCAATAGCCTCCAGACTACCCTCTAATCCAGTAATCCAATTGTCTGTCAGAATATTTATATTTATGCCATATCCTACCTCCCATTTATTGAATTTATAGATTATCTCAATACCTTGTAAGATGCTTTTACACACCCAAGAGGCATTGTAATGCTTCTTAGCATTAAGAGCAAAACAATTTCTAAAGTATTTGGATTTTAGCTCAGAAGCTCAAAGAGATTCGAGACTATTTATAAGTCTCCAAACTAACTTGGATATTATAGCTTTTTTCATTTTTTCAACCCTCTCTCCATCGATTTACAAAGGAAAGAATAGGATTTAGGATAAATGCACCTAGACTTTGTTTTTTTGCCCCACCAAAAATTACTCTGAGTGGCATTTAGTTTCAGAGTGATTTTCTTTGGTAGTACAAAACATCCCATTTAAAATATGGGCAGACTAGCTAAGATATATTTATTAAGACGACTAGCTTGTGCCAAAGTTTTACCTATCCATCCCTGAATTTAACATTCCATTTTTTGTACAAAGGTTTTTAATTTAGATTTTTATATAAATATGGGGGCTCCTAGGTTTAGATTTGCATGTTTAGATTTACCTTTAACCGTTTATTAGGTTTAGATTTGCATGTTTGATAATGTCATCTTGAGAGAAAGAGCTTTGATTTTCTTTTTTCAATTGAAGAGCTTGGTTGGTCGAAGGGGTTTGAATAAGGTTCTGGAAAGAAGTTTGATGGGTCAATATGGGGAGGGTATTTGGATATCAGAAACAGAAATCTATCTTAAAAGAAGCAAAAATATTTTGCTTCACAAAAAATTAAAACCTTTTTTGCTTTTTTTTAATCAAAATGGAATGAATTTATTAAGAAAAAAAAACAAAAAGGAAAGAACAAGGAGGTGGACATGAAACAAAACCTCCTGAAAGATTTTAAGAACTAAATCTATAATAGGGAAGACCTAAACTTTTTTTGCTTCTAAAAGTCGTTCTGAAATTGTGTGTCCAAACAAAGTTCTGATTTATTTTTTTTGGCTTCTAGAAATATACTGATTGAGGAAAGCAATGTTGATCTTGAGCATTTGTTTCTCATCAGTAATGTAAAAAAAGTCCTCATTTTGAAAGTATTTGTCTTTAAGTACTTGCACCCAAATCTGATTAGTTTTTTTAGTGAGAAGACTGAAGAGCATGGTTGAGCATTTCCAAGTCCCTGAATGCCAGATCTCCAACATCCTTTAGAATACACAGATTCTGCTAAGCTATCAAATTAGCACCTCTATTAGATTTGTTACCCCATAAAAATTTTCTCTGCATTGCATTTAGCTTTTTAATAAGCTCTCATTTGATACATAGGCTTAGAATTGAGAGCAGCCTTTACCATAGTGGTTTTTCCAGCTTTATTCCGAGTGTTGCAATGCCAGTTAGCTAATCACCTTCCAAAAGCATTGTTAAGTTCCTCGAGTTTGGACATATATCAATAAGAATGGAGAACCTAAGTATTTCTCCTTCTTATCCATAAATATTTTTTTTTGATGTGAATGACAGGTTTTTACACGGTTTTTAGCGCGGTTCATTTAAGACTTTTCTGTTTGGCATTACAGTGATTATAAAGACAAAACTAATGGCCTAATGGAACAGTTTAGCTTCCAAGGGTAGTAAATGTTGATATGCCTTGAATCAGTCGTTGGCCGGAATACGTAATGTATTATTGATGAATTCGTTTTCCGTTTTCTAGTCGAATTAGGGTTTATTTCTTTGCCCTATATATATACATATGTTGTACCTAGAATATATGTAACTCAGTATTCTGCTATATAATAAAACTCAGCTTTCTCTGTTGTGGATGTAGCTAACGTAACAGTTAGTGAACCACGTAAATCTCTGTGTCTCGATCTCTATTATTGTTCTCGTTCAATCTCTCGTTACAACAAATTGGTATCAGAGCGAGGTTCGATTTCCGCCGAGAACAATGTCCGGATCCATGATGAAGATCTACAGGTTTACAGGGAGAAATAGTTTTAGCCTGTGGAAAATCAAGATGCGGGCTTTGTTGAAGCAACAAGGTTTTTGGTTGCCGTTAGCTTCGGATAAGAAGGGCGCAGATACATCCACCGCTGAGTATGCGACTATAGAGGAGAAGGCTCACTCAACGATTATGCTGTGTCTCGCGGACGACGTAATCAATGAAGTTACAGATCAGGAAAAGGCCGCCGCTTTGTGGTTAAAGTTGGAAAGCCTCTACATGACGAAATCGCTGACCAACAAGTTGATGCTGAAGCAACATCTTTTCAGTCTGGTCATGTCTGAAGGTACGCCTCTTAGAGATCACCTAGATCAAGTTAATACTATTCTGCTTGAATTGCGTAATATTGATGAGGTGGTGGAAGATGAGGATGCTGCCTTAATGTTGCTGGTGTCTCTGCCTCCGTCGTATGAGAATTTTAGAGAGTCTTTTATTGTCAGAAAAGATAGTATAACACTGGAAGAGGTTAGGTCGTCTCTTCATACCAGGGAGATGCGACATAAGGCTGCTGGAACAGGTACAGAAAATCAGGCTTCCGTGTTGATGGAAAAAGGAAGCAATGACGGTAAAAATGGCAAGAAAAATTCCGGCTATAAATTACCAAAAGATTTCTGTGCCTACTGTAAGGAGAAAGGTCATTGGAAGTCGGAATGTCCTAAGAAGAATAATCAACAAGAACATAACTCTGGATCTGCAGCATTAGCTGAATGTGGAAACACTTCAGAGGGAGATTTTGTTCTGCTAGCAGATGATTACACACATCAGTATGATGTGTGGTTCCTTGACTCTGGGGCGTCCTACCATGTATGTCCCAAAAGAGAGTTATTTACTACGTACAACCGTGCAGATGGGGGCAGTGTCTCTATGGCAAACGGGTCTGTCTGCAAGGTGGTTGGAATCGGCTCAATCAGGTTTAGGAAACATGATGGGAGGCTCTGCACATTGAAGGAAGCCAGACATGTGCCAGTTGATAGACACATTTTAGTGTCTAAATTACACCTTAATTTCTAGTGAGTTAGTATTCGATTTTGTGTCTATTACGTGTTTTATTGCTTTTGCAGGTACATTAGAAGAATAAAGATTTGTGGAAAAATTGGCTCAAAAAGTGATAAAGGCACCCAAGGAAAGTGTTATTGGCACCCTAGAAATGGATAAGGGGCACCCTCGAGTCAACTCGGTCAAAATCGGGTCAAACCCGAGTCAAATCGGTCAACCCGAGTTGACCGAGTCAATCACCGATTCAACTCATCGGCAGCAACTGTACACTCAAAATCAACGTGATTTTCGAGTTATTTTGCTTCCAAATTGATACAAAAGCTACAAGAGTCCAAGAACAACTCAAACACATCAAGTTAGAGTGATTTACGCCGGAGAATATTGCACAATCATGAATTTGGACGGAAAAATGGATTCCGGCTTGGAATCGGATTTGTGAAGATTTGGATAGATTTTAAGGAGTTCTATTAGGTTTAGAACTCTCCCTAGGGTTCCTACACCCTATATATATGAAGAGAAGCCGAAGAAATCAAAAAAAAAAGCCTAGAGATCGAAACAGTAGGTTTCCGGCCACTTCCGGTCATCGCCGGCACCTGCTGCTGCTCCGGCCGGCGTGTTCTTCATCTACCACCGTCTGAGAAGACGACTCAGCCACACTTATAACTGTTGCTGATTCAAACTGCTTCTGTTGCCTATCCTTTTAAACCTTTGTTGCTTAGAAACACTTCTGTAACGGCTGAACCCTATTCTGTAACACTTATAAACGTATCTGTTCAGCTGTTGCACTATTATTTCACCTTGTAATCAACTTTTTGAGCAATGAAAAGATCTTTTGAGCAAGTTTTCTTCTCCATGGGCTAAGTTTATTTACTGGGATGATGGATAAGGTATTTTTCTCAATTTTATGTGATTTAATTATTTTCTAATAATTATTTATAATTCTTTTATTATTATTTGCATGGATTTAAATTAGAAAAAAAAGGTTTTTATTAAATAGTTGTGTTCTCTTTTGATGGGTCATGCTTAGTTAATTACTCTTGATGTCCCATGCTTAGGATTTACAATTATTCTTTTAGGAAACATATTTTTGGCAAACTTGAATTAAATTGTTAAAAAAGAATTACATGATTAATCACATGAATTGTTAGAAATAACTGAATCCTGATTCCTGGTTTTTCCCATATTTTCTAAAAATCATCTCTAGTGTATTTTCCTGATTTTTATTAGTTTAGGTTAAGTCCAATATTTTCTAAAATCATTACCTTCACAAGTTCGAGTAACGAACCTCTCTTTTTACCACTATACAAAATCACATCACCAGTCTTGACAAGGAATGTGATATCCTTGAGTCTGCTAGACAACAAGGGTTTCAGTTTCAAAGGTGAAGGTGGAGGTTTGCATGTCTGCAAAGGTTCTGATGTGATTATGAAAGGTGTCAAGCATGGAACTTTGTATGTATTACAGGGTTCAACAGTCACAGAAAATGAGGTTGTTGTTGAGAAGGTGGAGGTGCAATTCAGTCCAGAGGAGAATCAGGCACCTAAGTTGGTTGACGACCAACTACCACCATCAGTTACCGAAGAGCAAGATGAAGATGAGTCTGAGAATGCAACACCAGAGGAAGTTGAACATCGGAGCATTGCTACAGACCGACCTAGAAGGGTTGGAATAAAACCTCCAGCGAGGTACAGGTTTGACGATTTGGTGGGTTATGCATTGCAGGTGGCCGAGGAGGTGGAGGATCACGAGCCGTCCACCTACAAGGCTGCAGTATCTGGAAACGAGTCAGCACAGTAGCTTGAAGCAATGATAGAATAAATGGAGTCCCTTATCAAAAATGGGACTTGGGATCTTGTAAAACAGTCCCCCAAGCAGTGGTATAAGCGATTTGATAGTTATATGGTGCATCTTGGCTATCAGAGGAGTCCGTATGATTGTTGTGTGTACTACAATGATTTGCAGAATGATTCACGCATTTATCTAGTTCTGTATGTTGATGATATGCTGATTGCTGCTCAGAATAAGTCAGACATTCAGAAGCTGAAGGGGTCTCTCAGTGCGGAGTTTGAGATGAAAGATCTGGGTGCTGCTCGGAAAATTATGGGAGTAGAAATCTATAGGGATAGGAAGAAGAGAAAGCTTTTCCTATCACAGGAAGGGTACATCAAGAAGATTTTGAGCAGGTTTGGAATGTCTTCAGCCAAGCCTATAGATACTCCAATTGCATCTAACAACAAGTTGGGAATGTACATGGTTCAGACTTATGAGGAGAAAGAGTACATATCTCGAGTTCCATATGCTAGCGCAGTTGGAAGTCTGATGTATGCTATGGTCTGCACTCGACCAGACTTAGCATTTGCTGTTAGTGTGGTCAGTCTGTTTATGGTTCAGCCTGGGAAGGAACATTGGCAAGCTGTTAAGAGGATTTTCAGGTATCTTAGAGGTACTTCAGATGTCGGTCTCTGTTATGGGAACGATACTTGATGTTTAGTGGCTGGTTTCTCAGATTTTGATTATGCTGGAGATGTGGACAGTAGGAGATCTATGACTGGTTATGTGTTCACTCTTGGAGGTTCTTTTGTAAGCTGGAAGGCAACTCTACAACCTACAGTTACTTTGTCTACTACAGAGGCAGAGTATATGGCCTTGACAGAAGCTGCTAAGGAGGGAATTTGGTTAAAGGGGCTGGTTAATGATCTAGGCCTATATCAGGATCAGGCTATAGTGTATTGTGACAGCTTAAGTGCAATATGCCTAACCAAGGATCAAGTCCATCATGAGAAGACGAAGCACATTGATATCAGGTATCACTTTCTGAGAAATGAGAAGAGAATTGAAGTGAAGAAGGTAGGGACAGCTGATAACCCTGCTGACATGTTCACCAAGCCAGTTCCTGAGAGTAAGTTCCAACATTGCTTGGATTTGCTCAATATCACAAGTCAATAGTCTGAGCCCTTGTCTAGGGGCATCTGAGGCAGAGAAAGGTTTCTGGCACTGTCATGGTGCATCTGTTTCTGTTGCTGGGAGGATTCAAGTCAAGGTGGAGATTTGTTGATATGCCTTGAATCAGTCGTTGGCCAGAATACGTAATGTATTATCGCTGGATTCGTTTTCCGTTTTCTAGTCGAATTAGGGTTTATTTCTTTGCCCTATATATATACATATGTTGTACCTAGAATATATGTAACTCAGTATTATGCTCTATAATAAAACTCTGCTTTCTCTGTTGTGGATGTAGCTAACGTAACAGTTAGTGAACCACGTAAATCTCTGTGTCTCGATCTCTATTATTGTTCTCGTTCAATCTCTCGTTACAACAGTAAAAGTAATACTGATCAAAATTGGGTACTTCATACATGTATGCAAACATATGTGCTTCAATTAGCGACCACGCATTGTAACGATTTACATATTTCCTTCGGTCACACTTTGCAGAATTATCTTTTGGTTTAATCCAACTTCATTTTATCGTTACTTTGTTGAACATATCTGTGTTTCCCGAAGAGGCTATTCCAATATGTGGAGCGAACCATTTCAACAAACAATGGCAGCTGCAGTGATGCAAACAAGCTCAAAGGAATACAACCAAACAATGTTATGGGAATAGGTGACCATGGAAATCTATCACCTAGCACGATAAAGAGTGATGCGCCAAAAGCTACCAGTATGGTGGCCATAGATATAAATAGAGTTGCAAGACCTATAATCAATTTTTGTGGCAGGGATTTGAAAAAGTCTACTTCCGCATGTCTGGAGGTGTTAATAGCTAAGAACATAAGCACAGATGTGATTGAAGAGAATAGAGCTAGTGCATCTGCTATAATAAAGACCGTGAATGAGGTCTTTTGTAAGAAAATTGGGGTACCATTCTTGGTGCTATTAGTATCACTAATATTACCTCCAGGAACCGTAAAAACAGCTGCAAATGCCACAGTAGTAATGAGAGCAGCAACTACCATGCATGATCCGGATGTATCTTTCATCCATTCCCCTCCTTTCTCTACCAATTTCTTGTGCTGCTGTGTAAATATATACTGAGCTGTAAATCCTTTCCTATTTCTCCTGAATTTATCTTCTTCTGATAGAATACTCTCCACCCCCTGGATATAGGAAAGTGATAGATGTGATGTTCAAAATAGATAAGAGATTGGGTCAATTATAAACATTGTAGAGAATATCATGAGATTAACCGTTACCTTAAACCATTGCAACTCCCGTTGCACCTGAAGTGCTGTACCACATACAGAATTCAGTTGCACAGGAGGTGCAATCTTGGCAACGTGATGCAAGAGAGTGTAACCTTTTTTATCTTTTCTTGAAACCAAATCAATCTTTTCTTCGCCACTGGTTTCACATATGACATCGAAAATCTTTTCATTTCGCTCAGCAATAGCCATTTGTATCATTGTCTGTCCCCCTAATTCATGCCAAATAAGGAAAGGAAACCTTTTAAGACACTCCACTACAACCTCTTTAGTTCCATGCTTTATAGCTGTCTTTATGATGTTCGAATTCTCACTAAAATACTCTACTATCTGAGACTTGTCCGCTACTGCTTTATCGATTTGCCCAAACATTTCACTGACCAATGCAAGGGCTTGTTTGTGCATCAACTTCTGTTGGTATAAGTACTGCTTGATACGAAGAACTGAAACAACAATCAATAGCAAGCAAGCCATTAAACTCTTTATGCTGATTTATAAGTATATGCTAAGTAAATCTAGGAAACAAACCTCGGGTTATATTGGGCATGCGATAAACTGATGTGAATATGGCCATTATCCTTTTATCAGCAATTGTCGAGTTAACATTTGAACTCGTCTTGGAAAGATTATCCTCAAGTACTTTGGGGCCTTCTGAGATCTCTAAAGGGTTCTCTTCATCTTGTTCGGTGAGTTCTAAGGATTTAGAAGCGGTCCGTTCTTCTGCCTGCGCTCCATGGTTAGATGTAGAATCCATATCCACAGGAGTTACTGCATGCATCACATACCACATTGGCATTTAGATAAATCATTGGTTGACAGAGAAAAGCAGAACATATACTTCTTTCAGCATAAAGTTAGGGTGTGGTGACTAACATGCATAGATTTTGCGTTGCCACCATGTCAGCTTTGCACCACTGAGAAATGCAAATGGCCTCTGAGTTATCGACTCTAATCCACAAATACCATGCTCCTGCGACTTCTCCGTAACCAATTTGGGAAACCTTTTGACAAGTGACAGTGCTATATCTACAAACAAAGCAATTTTCTAGTAAATCAAAGATATGCACTTAATCTATTGAAGTTTTTTAGCTTAATTGAATGTTTGATTACTACTTACCGTAAAAATTCGCATCAATTGTACTGCATAATAACCTAGCACCATCATGACCCAAGAATGGACTTGGCTTCACATGTCTAGTTACAGAGTAAAGATACTTAACCGACTCTGTTTGTCCAATTGTAACAGCTTGAACAGCAAGTTGGAGTGGTACCCTTCCTTTCGTATCGCGTATCTGTGTCAATCTGGGGTTCTTGTCTACCAACACTTTAGCAGCCTCAGTGTATCCGTACATGGCAGCATCATGAAGGGCTGTGGATGCTCTCGCTCTTGTTTCATACTGGAGTGCTACTGGTGGCATGAGTTTCACAACACCTTCCAAAGACAACAACTGATTATTAAGTACAGCTATACGCAATGCTGTTTTCCATTCGTCGTTCGTAATCATCTGCATCGCTTCTGGATTGTTTCCAAAAAATTCTGTAGCATCTTTCCAGTCACCAGATTTTGCTGCCTTGAACAGATGATCGTATCCTTCCAAAGCAGTTTCAGTGCTCATAATTTGACCACCCCCTTCGTGGTCTAATGTAAACATAAACCAAGAATAATTAACAAAACATTACTTGGACGACTGAAGGGAGTCCTTCTATATGGTGACTTGATTATAAATTGCTAATAACACGTTTGCATCAACTAGATCTAAACACGTAGAATTGGTCTTCAATTGCTTCAAATTAAAACAAACCGAAAAAGAGTGATGCAACCAATTTTGTTTTGATTTAATCCAGTTCGATCGAATTTGATTATTTTTTCTCAAAATTGATTTGATAATCAAACATTGTAACTCCCCAATTATTTTTAAACTCCATAATCGATCAAAAAATATCAATTGCATCTTCAACTGGTTCAAATTAAAATAAAATTGAAATACCGTGGTATAAAAATATTAAAAAAAGTGGTGTGTAACAAAAAAAATCAGTCAAAAACGGTTATATCTGTTTCAAAAGGACAAACAACCGTCGCGAAGGATTTTAGTTGAAATTACTTGGGTTCTGAGTTCTTCGAATTTTTGGTCGGCACCCACCATGGCCACGCTGATCTAGTTAAAATACCAAATCAATGAAAAATTAATCTAATCTAGTTAACATTATAAACCAAGCGCGTACCTGATTCAATGTTTTGTATATCGCTATTTTGTTCGTCCTCTTGTTCATCGTTATCAGATACCTCGTTCATCCGTTCTTCCTTTACAATTAACCCGCCGGAATCTTCATCTTCATCTGCAGATCCTTCGACAGTTTCATCATCATCATCATTACTCTGTTTGATGAGTACTTTGCAAAGCTTACCAAACATGGCTTCTTGAGATTTAACAAGCTTATCAAACATTGCTTCTTGAGATTCAACAAGCTTAGCTATCATTTCTTGCTGACATTCTTGGTGATCATGATTTTTACAAGATGTAGACATGTTAAAATAGCTGGTATTAGGATTTTTTATATTTTTTTATTTTTATTTTAATCTTTTTTGTATGGAAATATAAGAAATAACTGGGTAATCAGTGAGTTAGAACTTAGAATTAGAAATATCCTATGAATTTTTGTATGCCACTTTACATCGTCCAAACTGGTAGTCCACTTTCTAATCTTTTATGTGGGGAAATTTGATTGGCTTTAAATTCTAAAACAAACCGTCAATCTTGGTGGGCTAATAAAGATCAAACATAAAGTGGACTATTGAGAATTGGACCAAGACGTTTTGGTAAAAGTGTTGACTCAAGAGTTTGCAACTACATTTCTTTATGGGATGTCATTTTGCCATAAATGTCTGAAAAATTATGTGTGGTCCAACTCACACTTAATTTGACAACATGAACAACTTTGGAAATCCGTTAGATTTTGGGTTTCAAACCAATAATAACAGAAATCATGGGATCTCTAAATTGAATGCTACTCTCACAATAGGAGTAAAAAGCAACAACTCTGAAACTATAACATGATCCATACCTTTAAGGAATATATTATGAACAACCTCGCTACAAGAAAAACGGGTTTAAACGACCGAGATCTTAGCAAGAACTCGAAATTTTAGTCGCTTTAATAGTTAAAACATCCAAAATTGTAACTGCCAGAAATTTTGGCGGCTATAAACCTGTGTCAACTATTATTTAGCCACGAAAAAATATATTTAATCGCTATATCCTTTGTTCAAGTAATTTATAACAGCTAAAAAAGTGAACATGTAGCTATTTAGTTTGAGGCACAGACTCGTAGCAACAACAAAATAAATTGGTTGCTCTAAAAGTTAGCAAGAGCCCAATATTTTAGTCGCTTTAACAGTTTAAGCAACAAAATTTGCAACTGCCGAATAATTTAGCTGCTTTAAATCTGTGTCAACTAATTTTTAGCCATGGCCAAATGTGTTTGGTCGCTATATCCTTTTTTCAAGTAATCTATATAACATCTAAAAAAGTGGTCATTTAGCTCTTTACGTTGAGGCACATACTCATAGCAACAGAAAATTAATTGGTTGCTCTAAATGTTAGCAAGAGCTCAATATTTTAGTCACTTTAAGCGTTTAAGCTACAAAACTTGCAACTGCAAAATAGTTTGGCTGCTTTAAATCTCTGTCAGCTAATTTTTAGCCATGGCCAGATGTGTTTGGTCGCTGTATCCTTTTTTCAAGTAATCTATATAGCATCTAAAAAGTGCTCATGTAGCTCTTTACTTTGAAGCACATACTCGTAGCAACAAAAAATTAATTGGTTGCTCTAAATGTTAGCAAAAACCTAATATTTTAGTCGCTCTAAATAGTTGGGATGCTTTAAAGTTGTGTCAACTAATTTTTAGCCATGGCCAGATGTTTTTGATCGCTATATCCTTTTTTCAAGTAATCTATATAGCATCTAGAAAAGCGCTCGTATAGTTCTTTACTTTGAGGCACATACTCGTAGCAACCAAAAAATGAATTACTTGGTAAAACCTCTCCCAGCAACTAAGTTTAAGCCGCCACCACCATTTCAAAAGAAGTCAGTTTTTGAAGTAGACATTTGAGAACTTAGTATTAATCCAACAATCTTATTAGGATTGGTTTAATGGAAACATGAAAACTTGTTCAAATAATTGTTTTGATTCACTATGAGCAAATGTTTGGATGCACAAATTGAAAAAAAAAATTAACATGAGTCGACTAAATTGACTTTAATTTGGTTATAACTTTTTTTTCCCAGTGTGTTTATCAGTTCTATTTTATCTTTTAATAACAATTTATCTACAAATTTGCCTTAACAAATATAAATTCATTGTCAAAAAATACAAAGTTTTGATCCTATTTTCTGTACTCAGTCCGACTTATCTCAGTTATCGTACCAAATAAAACCAAACAAGCAACCTGAAGGTGAATCAGAAATAAAGTTGATTGAGCACATAAAACGTTAGTACTAAGGCTGTTCATGGCCGGTTTCGGTTCGATTTCTAGCCAAACAACAACCGAAACCGATATAGCCGGTTTTTCAAAAACCTTACCAAATCCGAACCTTTAACCGTCGGTTCGTTTTTTAAATGGTTCTATCCGGTTTCGGTTTTTCCGTCCGATTTCGGTTAACCGTGCACAAGCTGAAACTGACAATATAAATAAAAAAAACCAAAAAAAAAACCATTACTGTTAACTACTTATGCTTAAACAACAAGCAGGCCTGGAAGATCCTGCATCATCAACAAAGTGCAAATTTAAACCATTGATCAAAAGATTCATTATTACTCCATCTTCAGGATTACAAAGTGCAAATTTAAAGTTAAAGTTAAAGTAGTTAAATAACATACAGTTAGAGTTAAAGTAAAAGGCAGTGCAGGTAGCTCCAAATGATTGGCTCCAGCTCCCTTGAATCTACTTCAGACAGTGCAAGTAATACAGAAATAATGACTGGCTCCAGCTCCATCTCCAGCTCTACTTCAGACCATATAACATACATGAATAAACAATCTTACAAAATAATCAAGTTCCCTAATGAAACTAATCTTACAGTTGATATACAAGGATGTTCAAAAACGGGTTTAGATGGCAACATGACCTTTACAATGAATATAAAAACTATTGAGTTCAGAACTCTTCATCCTGATACAAGTATAAACTAATCATGCTAATTTGTGGATTACTAATACGGAATTCGACAAAATATTAGACATCAAAAACACAAGCTGAGTGCAATCCAGCATAAAAACATCATCATTTAACACCAACAGTACACAAACATGATCATATAAAAAATGAACTACATGAAGCATAAGACCATACTGCCAACTTAAACCCTTGACAAACAAAATGAAGCATTATGTGATCCTCTCTTATGACTCAAAACCTTATAACGGAAACATTCAAACATAATCATGCTAATTTGCAGATTGTTAATATCAAATTTGACAAAATATTATACATATGAAACACAAGCTTTTTAGTTCTACTTCAAGAGGGCAATCCAAGATTCCAACATACAAACATCATTACTAACACCAACAGTAAGTCCTAAACCATCATCATTATCAACAATTCAAACTTAATGACATACCTTTTTTACTGATAATGCTGTTGGTGGTGGTGGTGGTGGTGGTTGCTAATAAGAGATGAAGTTGAGCAAGTAGAAGATCTGGGAACGCAGACCTCCTAGAGGAACCATATCTCACAAGTGGACGACTTGTTTCTGCTTAGTGGAGCATGGAGCACCTACAGCTGATAGACACATTTTATTGTCTAATTTGCACCTTAATTTCTAGTGAGTTAGTATTCGATTTTGCGTTTATTGCGTGTTTTTATGCTTTTGTAGGTACATTAGAAGAATAAAGATTTGTGGAAAAATCGGCTCAAAAAGTGTTAAAGGCACCCGGGAAAATGAATTAAGGCACCCACACTTTGGATTGGGGGCACCCTTGGATCGGGCTGAGTTGGATCGGGCCAACTCAGCGGGTCAACTCGGCTGGATCGGGCTGACTCATCGGAAGTTCCTGGACAGTTCCTGTTTCAACTGTACACTCAAAATCCACGAGATTTTCGAGTTGTTTTGCGCCTCCAAGCACCCCACAAGATAGAAGAGATTGATACAAGACTAAACACACCAAGAAACAACAATTTTAGTCGGAAAAATAGCCCCAAATCCGAATTTGGCCGGAAAAAGGGAGTTATACTTTGATTCGGATTTGGGAGGATTTCGATGTGTTTTAAAGAGTTCTATTAGGTTTAGAACTCTCCCAAGGGTTCCCAAAGCCTATTTATACCAAGAGATGCCAAGAAAAATATGGGGAGAAGCCTAGAGATCGATTTTCGGAGTCACCGGAGTTTAGCCGGAACTGGACAGCGATCCGGTCACCGCCGGTGCTGTTCTTCATCTACCACCGCCTGAGAAGACAACACAGCAACGTCCACAAGTGTTGCTGATTCAAACTGCTCCTGTTGCCTTAGCTTGTAAACCTTTGTTGCTTAGAACCCTTTCTGTGACGACTGAACCCTGTTCTGTGACATTTATATACGTATCTGTTCAGCTGTTGCACTATTCTTTCACCTTGTAATCAACTTTTTGAGCAATGAAAAGATCTTTTGAGAAAGTTTTCTTCACCATGAGCTAAGTTTATTTACTGGGATGATGGAGGAGGTTTTTCTCTCAATTTTATGTGGTAAGTCTATTTTTAATTAATTATTTACGATTCTTTACTTGTTAAAATTGCATAGTTTCGAAATAGAAAAACGGTTTTCATTCAGTAGTGGTGTTTTTGTTTGATGGGTCATGCTGGGTTGACAACCTCTGATGTCCCATGCTTGTGATTTACCTCTGCTTGTTTGCATAAAAACCTATTTTGTCAATATTTGAGCTTAATTTATTTAAAAGGATTGCATGATTAATCACGTAAATTGTTAGAAATAACTGAATCTTGATTCCTGGTTTTCTCCATATTTTCCATATATCATCTCTAGTTTATTTTCCTGATTTTTATTTAATTAGATTAAGTTCATTTTTTCTAAAATCATTACCTTCACAAGTTCGAGAATCGAACACTTACCACTATTAAAATTACATGAAAGATGCAGCGAACTCCTCTCTTTCAATTCCGTTATTCTAAAATCCATTGTTCGCATCAGTTCATTCCTAGCAAGTAATCAGTTGACAAATTCAGAAAACAAGTAGGAGATCAACAAAAAATTGCTAATAGAAATGATAACCATTGAGTCAATACCTTGTAGCATCAGACGACAGTGTCTGGGAATCAAGCTGCTAGTAAATGAAAGTCATAGTAGTCAATATTTTAGCCATACACATACTAAGGATAGAATTTAACAAGAGTATAGTGCATAAGTATTACTTCTAATGTACGCTCTGCAACTTTCGAGTGGCCATCTGTTCAAACGGAAAAAGTAAAATGTAAGCTTCTAAATGAGGCATTTAGACAACATGGATTTGTCTTATTTTTGGATATGAGTAACCCATTTTTCTTATGATTCAGCTGTATAAATTCCAAAACAAATGGATCATGGGAAGTACCCCAAAGCCCCTTGCATTGTTGACTTCGTCTACAGATTTAAACCACTGGTAGGTTTAAGGAATGACTTGTATCTCAGAATCCAGCCGTTAGATTGTTTTGAAAATTTTATATATTGTATTGTATCTTTATTTGAGTTTCCAGTAAAAATTTCACATTGATCAGGTTAGTGGAACACTGGTGATGTCCAGGTAAGTTGAGTAGAACAGTTGGCAGTGTTTACGTTTGTTTTGCCATTTTCATTATTTGACATGTTAGTGAAACTGTCACTGTGCTTTAATATTTGATGACCATAACTTAGTATGTCTAGAAGTACTATGTAGCTTTAAAATTTATGGTGACACATTATCATTTAATCTCGATTTCGCATACAACTGAAACCTAATGCACACTCTCTAGCATTGTTATTGTTGACTTTAAGTTGCAAGTACATGTACAAACATAGATGATGGTATCTTGTTCATCAACGGATAGCTGCTAAGGTGATTGTTGGTGATGCGATGTGCTAGGGATAGTTGTTGCTATTTGATAGACACATTTTAGTGTCTAATTTGCACCTTAATTTCTAGTGAGTTAGTATTCGATTTTGTGTCTATTACGTGTTTTATTGCTTTTGTAGGTACATTAGAAGAATAAAGATTTGTGGAAAAATTGGCTCAAAAAGTGTTCAAAGCACCCGGGAAAATGGATCAAGGCACCCACACTTTGGATTGGGGCACCCCTGGATCGGGTCAACCCATCGGGTCAACCCAGCGGGTCAGCCCAGCGAGCTGGATCGGGCCGAGTCACGGGTTGACTCATCGGACTCGTCTGTTTCACTGGCAGCACAAATC
Source organism: Papaver californicum (assembly GCA_023531435.1). Taxonomy (NCBI): domain Eukaryota; kingdom Viridiplantae; phylum Streptophyta; class Magnoliopsida; order Ranunculales; family Papaveraceae; genus Papaver; species Papaver californicum. Next base: position 246,508 of record JAJJMC010009936.1, on the reverse strand, counting down.
CAACGTAAAATTTGGTTTCTTTTGCGTCCAGATTGTTCCAAATGATAGTAGATAACCCACACAAGTTAGAACAATCGAGAAACAGCAAAAAGATCCCGTGAAATCAGTTGAAAAATCATGAACATGGCCGGAATTTGATTTCGATTAGGAATGGGATTTGTGGGCTGTTCTAGAGAGTTCTATTAGGTTTAGAACTCTCTCTAGGGTTTCTACTATCTATATATACCAAGAGAAGCCAAGAGAATCGAACACAAAAGCTTAGAGAAGAGTTTAGAGATTTCCGGTCAATATTCCGTCACCGCCGACGAGCTGCTGCTGCACCGGCCGGCGTGTTCTTCATCCATCACTGCCGGAGAAGAAGACTCAGTAACATTTATATGTGTTGCTGATTTGAATTTTCCTGTCGTCTATTGCTTCAAACCATTTGTTGCTTAAACTTTTCTGTAACAGCTGAACCCTCTTCTGTAACGCTTATAAGCGTATCAAATCAGCTGTTACAGCGTTATTCAACCTTGTAATCAATATTTTGAGCAATGAAATCAACTTTTGAGCAAGTTTTCTTCACCATGAGCTAAGTCTATTTACTGGGAGGATGGATAAGGTAATTTTCTCAATTTTATGTGATTTAATTATTTTCTAATAATTATTTATAATTCTTTTATCATTAAAATTGCATAGTTTTGAATAGTAAAAACGGTTTTCTTTCAACAGTTGTGCTTTTGCTTGATGGATTATGCTTAGTTAATTAATTTTGATAATCCATGCTTGTGATTTACCTCTGTTTGTTAGCATAACAAAACCAATTTTGGCAATTATTTGGGCTTCAATTAAATTAAAAAGAATTATCTGATTAATCACATAGGTTGTTAGAATTACCTGATTCCTGATTCCTGGTACGTTTAAAATTATTTAAAAATCATAGTTAGGTTATTTAGTCTTTTTCTTACTCCTGGAATTTTCTAGAGTTAGTTTAAATCATTATTTTCTAAAATCATCACCTTCACAAGTTCGAGAATCGAATCTTTATTTACCACTTTCTAAACCACATCACTATGCGACTCATACTATCCATATTTCCTAACTTAATGCTACATCTAGAGATAGTTACTGCCTTAGGTAAGCAGTTCATACTATCTTAGATATTTTTGCTGCTACGACAAGCAGTTCATACAATCTATATAAGAGATGATTGCTATCAAAATAGGATAGTTCAGATCATCTTATAAGAGATAGTTACTACCAGAGAGGGTAGTTCATACTATCTAAACCAAAGAAGACGAACTACGGTCGTGCTTGATCCCTTCGAGCTATGGAGATGGTACGTAGGCAGCCGCTATGCGGTTCAGCACAACTGCTTAAGGTTGTTCATATCGTCGGGAAAGGGTTGGTTGCTGCTTGGCAGTTCATACCATCCGTTCGGAGATGATAGTAACCCTTGGCAGAAAGAGGTAGTTGCAGTACTGACTGTTCATACTACCTTGAGAGATGATTGCAACTTCTTGGAGGTTGTTCGTACCATCTAATGAGAAATAAAAGGTGATTGTTGGATGCCAATTCATATCACCAAATGAGACTTGGAGATGATTGTTGCCATTTAAAGGCAATTCATATCATCTGAGAGTTTTTGTTGTTGCGCGGAAGTTCATACCATCTATTAAGAGATGATTGCAACCTTCGCAGTATATATATCGTTTGTAAGAGGTAGTTGCAGTACTGGCTGTTCATACTACATAGTGAAGAAATGATTGTCGTTTTCCAGTTCATACCATCTGATAAATGTACAAAACGTGCAATAAGAGATGATTATTACCATACTAGGTAATTCATATCATATGTCTGATACATGTGATAGAGATGATTATTACCACTCCAGGTAACTCATATCATCTAAGAAGGGATGGTTATTGCCTATAGTGGAAGTTCATATCATCCATCTAGAAATGATTACTAACTCTTTTGAGTAGTTCATATCATTTGAAAAAGATAGTCGGTTGAGCTTGTCAGAATGATGTGAGTTTGCCTGGCGAAAGAGTGGCATCCCATTATTATGGCTACCCGCGGAAGACTGTCTGGGACGGTGGCTGGCATCCGACTGCCCTGACATTAGAGATTGGTCCTCACAGTTGAATAATAAAAACATTTGATGGCATTGATGATCCTAAGCTACTGTGAGTTTTTCAGGCCTTTAAGGGCATCCCATTACTATGGCAACCTGCGGAAGACCGTCCGGGATGGTGGATGATACCCGACTATCCTGGCATTAGAGTTTGGTCCTCACAGTAAAACGATGGTGCTTTGACAGATTCGATGACCCTCGATGTCAGTATTGTGTTTGTTTGCTTATAAAGCAGTGCATATGAACGGTTGCTTTGAGAGACAAAATATTTAGCGAAGCTGGTAACCGAAATGATAATTTGATAAACATTTGCTTGGTAAAAATCAAATTTGTCCGAAAAATTAGTAATGTTGGCTCCTCGAGTGGCGTATTCGGAAGTTGGAGGTGGCCTAATAGGCCAAAACCCGACCCGTCGGAAGCGAATTTTTTTTCGGTCTGTCACAGTCGTCGTGCAACTTTACTAGTATCCGTGAGTGTTGAAGTAGTAGGTTTTGACTGTTTGAAGGAATTATATGCTGAAGATGAAGATTTTGGTGAGATTTGGAAAGAGTGCCATGAGAATGAGAAGAGGGTGGTTAAATATTTTTGTATACATGATGGTTATCTATTCTATCTTGATAGGTTGTGTATTCCACGAACTTCTTTACATGAGAATCTAATCCGTGATATTCATAGTGGAGGCCTTAGTGGTCATCTCGGGCGTGATAAGACGATTGATTGTCTGCAGGCTAGGTACTATTGGCCACAACTAAAACGAGAAGTGGGTACCTTTGTTCGTAATTGTTATATCTTCCAGACGTCAAAAGGTCAGTCTCAAAACACCAGTTTGTACATGCCTCTCCCTGTTCCTGATCGTATTTGGGAGGACTTATCTATGGATTTTGTGTTGGGACTGCCTCGAACCCAGCGAGGAGTAGATTCTGTGTTTGTTGTGGTTGACAGGTTCTCAAAGATGGGCCATTTCATTCCTTGTCGTAATACTTCGGATGCCATTCATATTGCTAGCCTATTCTTTCGAGAAATTGTTCGTTTGCATGGGGTTCCTAAGTCTATCGTGTTTGATCGTGATAGTAAATTTCTTAGCCATTTTTGGTTAACATTGTGGAAGATGTTTGACACGAGTTTGAAGTTTAGCAGTACAACTTATCCTCAAACTGATGGTCAGACGGAAGATCGTACATTGGGTAATTTGATTCGTAGTATATGTGGTGACAATCCTAAACGTTGGGATCACGCCCTGCCCCAACCTGAGTTTGCTTATAATAATGTTGTTCATAGTGCTACAGGGCAATCTCCTTTTTCGGGATTTCAAGTACTTTTAATGTGGCAGATTTATACGATATTTTCCAGAGGAGCCAAATCTTTATCCTGTTGGTAACTCGAGGACGAGTTCTTCTCAAGTGGGAGGGACTAAACGTAGGACACGAGTAATAGTAATATTTCCTAATTTTATTTTTAATAGTTTTAGGTTTCCTTGTTGCTTAAGGATTCCGGTTATATTTAGGTTTCAAGTTTTAAGGTTTCTAGTATTTTTAGGTTTCCTTGTTAAAAAGGATTCCATTTGTTTTTAGGTTTAGATTTCCTAATTCTAGCAGTATTTTATTTTTAAGTTTTTCTATAAATAGACACCTTAACACTGTCTATTAACTTATTTTTTTCTCTCACTATTAATAAAAAAAAAACAAAAGGAGAGAAAGTTTCTTCTCCAGTTATCGATGTTCTTAGAAATCAACTTTTAGTTAATTTCCTAGTTGTTTCCTGCCGCGTTAGTGTCGAACCAAGTTAATTAGGACTTTACCATAGAGCTTGCCCATCGAACCAAAAGCTTTGGCTTAGCTATTGTGAAGGGAAAAATCTGGTCCCATTTCTAACTAAGAAATTAACGATGGAAATCAGTTTTCGTCTTCAATTTTTATTTTATCTCGTCAAATTAATTTCTATTTTAACCTGTATATAAATTAAAAATCTAAAATATTAAATCTACAAAACACAAGCGAAAACTGAATTTTTATAATGTACTATCATGATGGAAACGAAGATGAATTATTGTAGGGGATAATTTTTCTCTTGCTCTTGGCTTGGCAATAATGTAGGTATAGCCAAGAAAAATGGTAGTGCTTGGCGTTAAAGGGACTATAAGAAACGCACTAACAAAATAACTGAAGGTACCAATAATAAATTTGGACATATGTGAATCAGCGGATCCAATGGATTGAAGTTGCAATCTCAGTAGTATGTGCCCAGATAGTGATGTTTACTTGAAGTTCAATTATTCTCCGGCGGGTGAGCTTTTGCGTTCACAGATTCATTTTTGTGGGGGAGTGAGTTGACAGAGATAACAAAGGCGCGTCTGCTTTAATAATAAGGACCAAGTAAAGCTGCAGTTAAGTACTGCTTTAATAAAGAATGCGTGAGAGTATCACATTGGAATGGTCTTTGCTGCATACTTCAGTTTCGTATTATCCATTCCGTCAGAAGTAAAATTACTGATTAATCGAAATACGTGAGTTTTGTTGGGGATAAAATGAATCTCCCACGAAGTGATGTCATCATTTGTTGGGGCGACGTCATGGTTCGATCCCTATGTCATCATTCCTTGGGGCGACGTCATGGTTCGATCCCTATGTCATCATTTCTTGAGGCGACGTCATGGTTCGATCGCTATGTTATCATTTCTCGGGGAGACGTCATGGATCGATCCCTATGTCATCATTTCTTGGAGCGACGTCATGGATCGATCCCGATACGACGTCATCAAGTACGATACCCATCTTGGCACGACGTGACGTCACCATGTCCCGATACGACGTCATCAAGTACGATACCCATCTTGGCACGATTTGACGTCACCATATCCCGATACGACGTCATCAATCTCGATGCACCAAGTCAATCCCGATAGACCAAGTCAATTCCGCACCAACTTTTGGATAAAGATAATATTGAAAGATAAAGATGATAAGAACACGTGGCGAGCATAGAAGAATCTTCATCGACACGTGGCGAATTATAATGACATGTGGCGAAGGCTTTTAAATAAATTGTCATATTTTTATATCTATAAATACAAGTTTAGAAACAAGAAAGGGAGGACTTTTGGGTACTTCATTTTCAACTATAATAGAAAGATTAATGGAAATCTCTTGTGTGATCTTGTCTCATTTTTATGGCTCTTTTACTATGATTTTTGGTTGGTTTGGGTTGATGAGAATTTTGGCCCAAACAAATTTCACATTGTCCCTAGTTGCCATGGTAAAAGTCTAGGAGTTTCTCAGCTGGTGTAACACCAGTATTAACCCCTTCTTGAATAATGTGGCAACTGACTGATTCCTCATCTGGTGCTGAGTTTAATTACTGATCCAAGACTAATAAACAACAACTAGTGCATTAACTATTTGGAAGGGATGTTCTTATAGTGCATCTGTTACTCCAAAGTGTATAAATATATTTGGAAGGGATGTTCTTATTAGGCTAAATTTGTGAATCAAATTAGTCTCTTAGTAAAAAATAGAAAAAATAAAACAAAGATCGATCAAACTTTAACTTTTTCAGTCAACAGCTAATCCGCTACCATCGCTTAATATATGAAATGTTGGGTATTAAAGGCGGGGTTAATTATTTATGAGATACCATCGGTTAAATACCCTTAATTGTTTTTTAGAAATTATCATTTAATCCTAATATAATAATATTGTCTTAGTTTAATTCCATTGACCTGGTCAAATTTCTGTTTGGTCATAGGGTGAACATTACCTACACGAAATGATATCATTATTTTTTAAATTAGTGTTAGAAATGCTATTTTCTCTCTCTTCTAAAAGAAAAAAAATAATCTTAAAAGTCAAATTTTATATATTCTGAAAGCTCTCGATGAAATCTACAAAATAAGTATCATTTTCACTATTTTTTGAAGCTTTAATTTTTAGGTTATCGTTTATCTAAAGAAAAACTATAAAATGAACTATCACTACGAGTTCATTCTACAAAATGAACTGCTAGAATTAACTAACATTGTAATGAACTAACTATGCAAGTTCATTTACATCATGAACTACCATTACATGCTCGAATGAACCACTATTACGAGTGTATTCTACAAATATTGTAGAAGTGACTAATATTGTAATGAACTAACTTTGCGAGTTCATTTTATATCATCAACTACCATTACATGCTAGAATGAACCACTATTACAAGTTCATTCTACAAAATTAACTGCTAGAATTGAATAACATTGTAATGAACTAACTTTGCGAGTTCATTTTACATGATGAACTACCATTACATGCTAGAATGGACCATTATTACGAGTTCATTTTACAATATTGAACTGCTAGATGAACTCCCATAACGGGTTCATTCTACAAAATGAACTGCTAGAAAGAATTACTTTTGTGACGAACTAACTTTGCGAGTTCAATTTACAGAATGAATTACCATTACATGCACAATGAACTACCATTACAAGTTTATTCTACAAAATGAACTCCTATAATGAACTACCATTACGAGTCATTCTACAAAATGACTGCTAGATTTGAACTACTAATATTACGAGTTCATTTTAGAAAATGAAATGCTAGAATGAACTACCATTAAGAATTCATTTTATAAAATGAACTTCTAATGAACTACCAACATTACAAGTTCATTCTACAAAATGAAATAATATAATGATTAATGAATTATCAATATCACGAGTTCATTCTACAAAATGAATTGCTAGAATGAACTACCGATATTGCGAGTTCATTCTACAAAATAAACGGCTAGAAATGAACTACCATACTCTATAATGGTGTTCGTTCGTGAATACGAACTACCATTACCAATACTAAAAAGATTAAAGATTCAAAAAGTATTACAATTGGTATTTGTTGGATAAATCTCGTCAAGAGCTTTCCGAATGTATCAGATTTATTAATTTTCAACTTATGATTTGAGAGATCATTAATTTTTAAGTTTTTTTCCTACAATTTAATGAAAGAGAAAAAATAAGAAATAAAAGTTATTTTAGTTATTTTAACATTTTCAAATAAATAAGAACTAAACTAAGCTCCCTTATTTATTGGTGGACCAAACTAACTTGGGATCAATTAAAATTGGACCAAACCGATATTTTTCTAAAAAGTTTCCTATATATATCATAGTTTTTCATTTTGTTAAGGCCATCAAAAAAAAATTCACTCTCTTTTCTTTCGATTCATTCACATATATCATTACTATTTTCTTTGAATTCATATTCAAAAGTTTCTTCTCAACTATGTCGTCCTGGTATGAAAATCCTCAGTTGTTTATATGTAATGCCACCCATAGAGCATCGGATGGTTTTAACATATACAGGTGTTCCAAAGAAGTTAATGGCCCTATTAAGGTATCAGATTTAAACTGTATCTCTACGGGCGTTAAGAAAGAAAGCGTTTTTGATGCTTTACTGGCTTATCTCATCAATTTTTATGTTTGTTCTGGTTCAAAAACATGGAGGATTGTGAACTGTCAAGGTTTGGCCATCATCTGGGAGCAACCTACCTTCGGTGAAGTCATCTGTTCCTGGTCACATGAACCACTAGACTCGCCTTATTATAATCTTCCCGGTATTAATCCTCCAGTTGATGCTGAAAAAGAAGCTCTTAAGAAAAGAGTTTCTGATTTAGAATCAAGAAATTCAACTCTGGAAGCTGAAGTTCAAAAGAACGAAGATAAGAATAATAATCTTATCGCTGAGAAACAGGATTTAGAGAAACAAGTTTCTGAATTGACATCAAAACTCAAAGAGTGTTGTGGATCAGCTGATGAAGAACCATGGAAGATTGGTATGGGTACTGTTCCTAAGAATTGGGTTCCTTTGGAGGATCTTGATGTTCTAAATATTCCCAGGAAGACTTGTTTGGAAATCATCAAAGCACCAGGTGCACTGAAATTCGTTGAAGATGATACAACAAATGTTCGAGCTAGCCGTTTTCATGGAGGAATATATCTAGTGGCCGTGAGCGTTGAAGAGTTGATCCCTGACAAAGATGAAGCAAGATTCGATCCAGATATCTGGGGTTTGTATGAGGATGCAGGAACATCATACGCAGCCCGGAAAATGTATAAGCCAGAGATGTAGATTGACGCATACAAGGCATGATCAGCCGGTTGAAGCCACCATCTTGGTGTTCTAATGGTTATTTACGTAGGCTTGTATTTTTTATCAGTTAGATTTGTGTTTGATTTTGTTTATGTTTTTCATTTGGAGTGGAAAAAGATTGTATAAGCTCTTGCGTCCCATCAATAATTATGTTTTTTCTCTAAGGCGCCTTCTGCACAAGGTGCGGAGGGGGAGGCTGGTAGCCAACTGATTCCCCTTGTCTAGTACTGGAGTTTATTGTATTACGAAAAATAAATCACTACTGTATTGCTTTAACTATATGTATATATATATATATATATATATTGTGCTTGCTTCTGAATGGAATTTTTCCTATCGGATTCTCATTCCTTTTCACTTCCAACTCCAACTGCAAATTTCTTGTTTCAACAAGCTCAAATCTCTCTACTCCTCGAAGGTATTTGTTTAAACCTCTTTTTTGATTTTGTTGATAAAAATTGATACTGTGTTTAATTTGTGTCTGGGGCATTGATTTTATCAGTATCATTGTAATTGATTCTTATCTTCTAATACTAATGAAACAGAGTTTAGGCGAGAACAACGGTAGAAACCATGTACATACTGAAGAGATTAGAATTGGTTACTTCATGATAACATGTAGTATAAGTTAATTCAAGTTTTTGAATTATTGGGTTCCTCGCTTTAGCCTATATATCTTTTTTCTTCTGTTAATTCAAAGTTTAACCTTTCTTCTCAAAAAAAAGAAAAAAAACCATATTGGCGCTTGAGAGGCATTTCATTAATTTGTCAAGCTCTAAATCATCAGATTCAGTCGTGTAAACTAGGAAGCTCTAAAATGACCATGTACCTACCATCGTAAAATATGTTAGTACTTTTTGATGGCATATGGGTATCAAAAGAAAGGAATAACCGAAGAAAGAAAACCTTGAACAGAAGATATCAAAAAACCCGAGAGATAAAGAATAATAAAAATAACAATGGGTGATGAGTTATTCGTCTTAATTGCGTTGTCTTCAACAAATTGTGAGTCTTCTGACTTACAAACATTAAAACTCAATGAATTAAGCAAACATGTATTGTCATGAAGAGTTAGTTTATTATTTAACTTCTTGAAGAACTGCTCACCCATATCATCATCTTGCTCCATTAATTAGTTAGTATGGAGGACGTGCTCACTATGATGTCAGGTGGTGCCAGAATAATATCTTACAGATCACTTGGTTGGCTACCCATCACAAAGAGGGTCATCTGAAAGCATGTTTCCAGAGTAGACTTTTGCAACCTCCATTAATGCGCGCATGTGCTACTTCTAACAGTACCAATTCATATTATTTTTTTAAGTCCAAATTAATTAAAATATCATCTTTAGCTCCCGATAAGAGCTAGTCTAGTTAGTGGGATAACTCGGGAGATGGGCGTGCACGTTCTTCGACCGGCGATATGTTGTGTCACCAATTGGAACTCATATTTCTATTTCAAATATTTTCAGCAGCGGTTCATTTGTCACAGGTTTTTTAAAACTGTTTGTCTCAGACTTTTCAGCAACGTATCACAGGCTTTTGGAACCCATATTTTGTCAATGTTTGGAAGAGACAAGGATGTCATTAGCGACGCTTATTCGTTCTTAAACTGTTACCATTTGTTTTTGACACAATGGCAACAAATGTAAGCGTTACTATGTGTGACGTATGAATTAAAAATTCACAGGAAAATCTATTGTACGGCCCAATTTTTCTTGGAATGGTCTAACGGCCTTGTTTGTTTGGTCATCCCATCAGACGGTCGACATGGGCCTAAGGTCGGAATTAAAAATTATGGATGTTCACTCCCTAGGTATATATGTATTGGTTTAAATACTTGAATGCACCTTGGATGGTCCTAACAAATTAACAAGTAACGTGTAGAAAAATGTTAGGATTTATAATGAATGCTCGATGGCGAAGTACGCATTTAGACATGGCATCTCTATTTTTTCTTTTGTTATTTTTGATCGACGAGTTCCGAATTCAGGTCACTGATATTATCGGCATAATGACTTTACTACTGATCTAAGCATTGCCTATTATAATTGATTTTTGAAGAAACGATCATCTTAGTTAGTATCTATTTTGTGATAGTGTGAACGAACAATGAACACGCAATTGAAAACGGTCAAGTTTACTGTGAAGGAAGTGGCATATATAGCAATATTTATTGGGTGTAGCATATTCATAGAACTCATCTTTGTAACACAATCCTCTGTAACAGAGGTTACTGTGACAAATAAGTTTGATCATTTACAAATTGTCTATTAACTTAATTTATTTTTTTGAAATTTTGGGTCCCACCTCACATGTAGCTCCGCCCCTGATGGAAGGCTTACACAAAACACTAATTTATAGGTTATGAGAAATAAACTCGTTCCTCTACACTATTACAAATATGGGCTTTGGTGACAGTTCATAATCTGAAACCATGACAGTTCACTAATGAACTGTCAAAAAAGAATAGGTTATGAGATATATGCAACAGGTTTTTACTAAAACTCACACTAATAGCGAAAAACAATCGTGACAATTTTTCAATTGTTACTAAACAATTATACAATGACAGTTTTTCAATTGTTACTAAACAATTATACAATTTGTTTTGATGATGGTTTATAAGTGACACTCAAATGCCTCAGCAACCTATTGTAGTTAATAGATGATACACCATTTACTGTAAAGAGTATATGAACATCTAATTCTTAACTTGTTTTTTGAGAATGAGTGCATCTTTTTTGTAAACAAACCATTTTGTTTATCTTATTGGCTTTGATTCTCTGCTTTGTGGATTTATGGCATTCTAATCGGGGTTTGTGGATGCATGACAGAATGACATTCTGCCAACTAAAACAGGGGTTTGTGGATGCATGAGGGAATGGCATTCTGCCAACTAAAATAGGGAAATGGGTTTTGAGTATTATTCAAATATTAGGGACGGATTTTAAATAGTCCCTATTGTTTCAATTTAATCTAGGGACGGTTTTGTTAAACCATCCCTATTAGGAGGCACTAGGGACAGTTCTTTATCCGTCAGAAAAAAGGATCCTAAAACCCACCCCTTACTTTGCTGATGGATTCAAAACCGCCACTAAAAGGCAAAGCCGTCCCAAGTAGTATTAGCGACGGTGGAACAGGGGACGTCACTAGAACGTCACTAATATCTTTTTGGGATGGCTTTTGGCCTCTTGGAACGCTTTTTTGGCCGTCCCAGGAGACCTTCTGTTTTGTAGTGAACAATTTAAGGATAGAGTTTTCAACTGTTAGTAACACATATATCCATTACTAAATCATCACAAAAACCAACGTTGCTGCTGAATGTTTTCGTTCCCAGTTACCCTCATCTGTTTCACTCTTACACCTTCCCCTAAAATTCCACGTGCTGGGCCATTGGATAAGTAGCGCTATATCTTGTAACACCCGCATTTTCGCATGAAGCTTACTCAGGGACGCGTCATGACCTGGGATGAAGCTTCACCCTAAGATTATAAAGCTTGCTTAGGATTTGCATCAGGGTGTGGATGCCTTGACCTCAAATTATTGTGTTAAGACCCTATTACACGTGATTGCATGATCGAGAATGCATCACAAGTCAAAAATGACCCTTACCTGGGAAAGGCACAAATGGCCTTGACGCGTATCCACAAGAGCATCATAGTGCTAATGCACTATTATGCCGTGGTGCATGATTCAGTGCATCACCGAGACAATGTTGCGTAAGTGAGAGCATCATAGTGCTAAGGCACTATTATACCGTGATGCATTATTGAGAATGCATCACTGAGCCAATGTTGCGTATTCGAGGAATGCATCATAGTGCTAATGCACTATTATGCCGTGATGCATGATTGAGAAAGCATCACTAAACCAATGTCAGTTATCGAGAATGCATTATAGTACTAATGCATTGGCCTTGGCACAATTGGCCTTCATGCTAACCAGTTAGCAGATTTTCCTAGGAGGCGCCAATCAGTTGACGTTTTTGCCTAAGAGGCGCCAATCAGTTGGCGTGTTTTCCTAAGTGCAGACAATGGATGTCACTTCCCTTTCTATTATTTATTTATAAAAGTGCGAATAAAACATATATAGAGAGAGGTGTTGGTTGAATGTGCATGCACGGTAACGCATATATATATGCGATGCGGCCTATACGTTGGAGCATACTTGATGCTTAAGCATCAATATGCTTGTAGCTTAACCAATGAAGCTTGAATGTGCATGAGCGGTAATGCACATATAGATATGCGATGTGGCCTATACGTTGGAGCATAGATGCATAAGCATCAATATGCGTATAGATTAACATATAAAGCTTGAATTATGCGAAAGCATCATTCAATCGTGTTACGTACTTGAGAATGCATATTTGCATGATAAATAGCGATAATTATGCAAAAGCTATCGCATACCTTGTGAAATTCCTTCGGCCTATACGGTCTAGGCTTTGCTTGGCCTTTGGCCTTGCGATAAAGTTGGAATCGATGTTGACTTTGCCTTAATAGGCTTAAGTTGCTTGTCCCTTTTGAATTGACACTTGGATGAACTACGGTCATGCTTGATCCCTTCAAGGTACGAGTTGGGTACGTAGGTAGCCGCAACGCAATGCATTTCAGGTGCAGCACCTTGTCGCTCATATCATCTAATTGTGAGGTGATTGCGACATTATGGTAACTCGTATCATCTGGTTCGGCAAGGCTAAGTCAAGAGATGATTATTGCCACTCTTCATGAGGTAGTTGCAATTTCATTTGATGGATTGTTCATACTTCCTAGCAATCGTTACGACATGGAATGGCATATGCCTGGATGTTGCACCCTTGGCAAGAGCAAAATCAGTACATGCTCCAGCTCATGATCGAGGCAGAATTGATGAAGCGAAAAATTAGGCTTGAGATGGCCTAGGTTCTAGTCCAAGGAATGAGTTAGGCCTGGACAATGATCGTTTTTAGGTAATGCTTGCCAAAAGAATTCACCATTGGCTTAAACGACCCTTTACCCTTTCCAGAATAAGGGTGAGTTGGAAGGGTAAGGAAACTACGTTTCGAGTATCATACTTACAAAGCATGCTTGGAAAGGCAAGGCTAATTGCAATTGCCAGCAAGAAGTTAAGCTTCAAGGTCCGGTTATTGTCCCTTAACTCGCGCATCGGGGAGTTCTGGCCTGCCTAGCGCAACGCGCCAGAGGCGGAATTTTCCGGTCCGTGACATATCTGTTCCAAATGTGTAACAAAAGACCGTTACCGAACTGTTTAGTATTGGATACATCTGTTCCAAATACATGCCCCTTCCCAATCAAGTTAAACCGTGTACACGAAATTACTATGTAAAAATGTTTTTACGTCATTATTACCAAAACATCCCTATATAAACAAAAATAAATATATAATTTAAATTTAGGAACGCTTATAAATGTTACTAAATCGGAACGAAAGAAATGATTCTTGCATACACTTAGCAACTTGTATACACACACTAAATTGTAACGAGAAAACTATTGCTGAATCACTCTTCTGACACTTGCCCCCTCCAAATTTGGGTTGTTGAATTGTAATGCTTATAACATTCCAAATTAGCAATAAATCTTTCGTTGCTACACTGTTTAGTATCGAACATATTCGTTTTAAATACATGCCCCTCCCAATCAAGTTTGTGCGGGTAGCCCACTGTGCATGCCCACCATAAAACTTTAGGCTAAGGTTTGTATTTAAATGTTTTACACACTATAAATAGAGATACATCTAAGTTGTTAATTTCCTTTTCCATCGACTTGATCAGCTACAAAGCTTTTGAGAATGAGACTTAATGATAAGTTACAAGAATAAAATGTGTCGTTGAATCTTGAAGCAGCCCAGCGGCAAATAATCTGAAATGGAGAACTATCTTTCCAGCTCATATTACAATCAGAATACTCCCCACTAACCTAGTATCCGTACTACAATGTCAGATAATGAGACGTATTAGTCTAGTTGTTTCGTGGTGACGTTTGTTTGGCTACGTCATCATCGTTATTACCGATGATTACGAGGCACAACTCATAGCATAACAAAAATCATGCTAAGAAAGCACAATATAGCATACATAAAACACGACATAATTCATTATATTACATGGTATATAGACTTTTCAAGAAAAAATTTATTTTAATGAATGTTTAACATTCATTTTTATGGTGTTCACTAATTTCTACCAAAAATTAGTAAGAGAAATATATTAAAATCTTTAAATTCACTGTCGTTTGTTTTAAAGGAATTTTAGCGTTGAAAATGTGAGATAATGTGAGAATAACCATGTCAACAGATTCCCTTACATATAATATCTTTATTTACTAAGTAACAGATAAATTCTTAAAAACAAAAGTGATATTGTAAATATATCGTTTCTGCCGTTCATCTGATAGTAAAATAAATAATATAACCGATGTAAAATCAGACATCCACTTAATTTTAAGAATATGTAAATTTTTAATTCTTTTTGTTAAATTTTTTATAATTATCTCAAAAATTTATTAAATTACTCGACATGTAAATATTTGAATTTATGTTATTTTTGAAAATATAAAACACAAAAATGTGTCGGCATTGAATTGCACGGCACATCATGATCATTTTTAAAAGCACATCTAGCACATAATGGCACACTTAATTTTCTAACACAAAAAACATCAGACAAGTATTTGTATTTTTCCTTACTCCACTCTTTTTGTGTCGATTCCTTCATAATTGCATAGAGAGTCTTTTATCTCAGATTGACTAACGGTTGGAAACTGGGCTTGGGATGGCCACCCAAGCCCATGTCCAATATAAATGACAATTGTATTAAGTTGAAACATAATAGAAATCAAATAAACGGGAGATTACATCTAAATGATCAATTACGATCTAATAGAACTAATTAATCCATGTCCAAGAGATGGAATCTAACGGTCAAGATTTAACCGTTTTGAAATTGGCAATGGTGACCGTTGCAAGTAACTATTAATGAACAATTGTGTACCGTTTGAAATTGGCGACGAGTTCTAGCCGTTGCAAGTGATTGTTAAGCGTCCATTTGAATTAGTAACAATTTATTAAAAACTGTTGTGAAATAACTGTTGGGAACAGTCACATCCATTTGAATTGGTGACAGTTAGTTAGAAGCTAATGTAAATGTTTGGAACAGTCACACCCTTTGAAAAGCAACGACTGTAAGTTACAACCGTCACTAAAGGTATTGTTTCGAAACTATATAAACTCATCTTTGTGTTGAGTTTAAAATACAAAAATTTGGTTTAGACACAGAAATTTACACAATTTTTTTTGGGTATATTTCATATAGATTTTGAGAGTCTGTAAAAGAGAGTTTGTGCTACATTAATCTGCATTCGTTGTTTGCCGTTCATCGAAGTGCTGTTGAAGAAAACCAAAAGTATTGTTGAGTGATGGAGACATATGCCATACCCGGATTCGTTATAGTCCCTCCTGTGATACTCCAACCACCCACTCGTGGATGTATCAATTGACCAGGGACCTCGATCCAAGCCTAGCTAAGATGGAAGGAGGGCTATTCTCTAGACTGAGATTATTACCTGTACCAGCATCTAGGGCGGGGCATTAAATGTCTTAAGTAAAGAGATTACTCGCCTCAATACACCCATGTAAGTTTGTTTAAGAATTATAGATTGTTATTCTTTTTCTATTCTTCTTATTTTCTTGTTTTTGGTTCTGGGAACCAAGTATTACGGAAGTTGTAATGCATAGACGAAGACCAATGTTACAAAGGTGTAACGAATTGGAAGAAATAATACAAAAGTCGTATTATGGAGGAAACGGTAACAAAGATCTTCCAACAGTAATTATATTGTGGTTGAAAGATCCAAAGTTGTATATTGATCACCATGCAGGTAACACCCGTTTATTCAGGCTTGAAAAAAACTACAGTTGTCCTATTGGGGTTAAGGATTTCACTTTTCTAGGGCACGTTACTGATCATCTTTCACTAGTCGATAAATCCATTCCATGGAAGAAGAGTGATTATGATGCTTTGGCCGAGTTGATATATGAATCTTGAATCAAGGGATTTCCCCATAGTTTTTCTCAAGTTGAATCTTGAATTTGGGTACCATAGTGGTTAGCCTAATCTAATCTCATTAGAGTGAGTAAGTGACCAACCCCACAGAGACTTAAGTGAAGACCATATGATTCATAAGAAAATAACTCTATAAAAGTCTTATTTGCACTTCGTCGATCTTTTAAGACTATCCACCCTTACAAAACACTACTTTATAAGTTTCTCCCTTGAAATATGCATGCTAGTGAAAATAACGAATAGCCATCGATCATACGTATTAGTCTGTAGATTAAGGTAAGTCGTTTAGTTTAGGTATTGGCCGTAGACATGAACGACTATGTCTACACTAGTAAAAAAATCAACATTGGTGGCATTTTAGAGCTGTTAAGGGATCAGTTTTATGACTGTTTTGTGAAATCTATTAGCGTCACCAAATTCAGTGTCACCGTAGGTGTCATTTTATCAGAAACCGTTACAATTAACCTTTAAAACTGTTATGTGATACCTTAAACCGTCATTGTAAGAGACATCCACAACGTTTTTCCAGGACGAACCGCCACCTTAACAATGTTACAGAGACTGTTTTTCGGACAAACCGTTATGGGTTGTTTAAAAGCGTTAGCATAAGAAATATCTGCAACGGTTTCTTGCTGTAACTGTCATTTTGTAAGTTCTTAGGTAATGTTTTTTTCTTGACAAACGTCATATGGTATCCTTGTTAATTAACCGATTAATTATTATCATCTGTTACTTTCTAGGAAGCCTGGTAGCTGGCCGGTTACAGAGATATATCATCTTCTTATCTCAGCCGGCCTTATGTCAGCCTAATCTTGTCAGGTATGATTGGGGATCGATAGCCCACCGTCATTGTATTCTAAATTATACTAGACTTCTGCTCTGTTTAGCGTTTACTTTCTATTGTTTTAAATTTCACCAGTAGGTGTTAAGACATTTCGCATTAGACATCACTACTAAGCCTTGTCCTTTGTATCCTTGAAAACTGAATAAGATCATCTATAACGACTGTTAAATATGCCTTAATTGGAACAGAGTTATCGTCACGACTGTTTAAATTAATTCAAGTAAACTTAATGATCTCAGCTAATTAAGCCTTATGTCAGCCTTGTGATCGTCAGGTATGGCCTGGATCTTTATATTATAAACTAGAAGACATACTTGTCGTCTAGCGTTTACTTTGAAACTTTCATACTGATACAAATTCCAAGTAGAGATGTAGTTTTTATTACGCACCCAGACATCAAATGGTCAATCTATAACGACTGTTTAATATGTGTCTTAATTGGTACAGAGTTTCGTCACTACTGTTTAAATTAAGTCAATGATCTCTGATAATTAAGCCTTATGTTAGCCTTGTGATCGCCAGGTATGGCCTGGATCTTTATATTATAAACTAGAATACATACTTGTTGTGTAGCGTTTCTTTGAAACTTCCATACAAATTTGTAGAGATGTTAAGAGGACTCGGCATAATTACGCACCGACACCACACATCACATGGATATATAAATGAAATGCGGCAATACTTACATATAAACTAGTATATGTTCTCATCTGTGAGCATATTATCATAGGCCGGTAGAATATAAATATACATTTAGTAGTTGAATTTAGTGATAATGAGCTTGCAACCAAACGACATGGTCACGATGGGACAACTAGCATCAAAGATATGTTATTCAATGTCTTCCCCGGCCCCACTATATCTCTCTGCTCCTCCCAATCTCTCTATAAAATGATCGAAAGTTGCAGAAACTGAGAAACACATCAAAATTTCTTAACATTTATCAGAAAAAACGATAAGAGTTGAGCTTCATTTCATTCGCGAAAATGGTAAAGGAGATACACAACGATGATGAGCCAATTCTGAAATTGAATTCCAATGGTATTATTAACACTTTGTTTATGCTTATAGGTTTTTTTTTTTTTCTTGATTTTTTTTTTTGTTTTGAAGCAATTAAATTTCTTGATGAATTACCTTATGAATAAATTGCACTTCTTAATTATAGTACAAGATGAAACTAATTAATGAATTCTTGTGCCTTCTATCAGAAGAAGAGGAAGAATCAGATATTGATCTAGATGGCGGAAAAACGGAGGCGAGAATTTTTAACAAGCAGTTTGCACCATTGGAAGAGTGCCCATTTAAGGTGCTGCTGGAGCTCAAGGGTATTGGAGCCAGCGAAGGCAGATTAGGGGTCGATCTTGTGACCGTCTTAGATATCAGTGGCAGCATGAAGGGACCTAAATTAGCAAAAATGCAACTTGCAATGCAATTCTTGGTCAAGAAACTTAGCCGAGTTGATCGTTTGTCTGTCGTCACTTTCAATAGAAAGGCCGACAAACTATGCCCACTACGCCAGATAACTGAAGATTCTCGAACGGAGATTACAGAGCAAGTCGATGAATTAAAAGCCAAATCCACCACAAACACTGAAGCTGGCCTTAGAATGGCCTTAAAAATATTGAAAGACCGCACTCGCACCAAAAGCCGTAGTGTGGCTATCATGCTTATGACTGATGGGATAGAAGATGCGGAAAGTGACGCTATCAGTGTTCCGGTCGGCGATGTGCCAGTATACACGTTCGCTTTTGGCGCTGAATGCGACTCGGAGGTAGTTTAAAGTTTTATATTAAATGTTTACTTTTAACTATAATTTCACTTAATTAGGTGCATTTTTCTCATATGTGCTCTGTCCTGTAGGTGCTTAGTGCCATTGCCAAGAAAAGCAAAGGAGGGACATTCTCACCCGTTCCAGACTTGGATGATTTGAGTGTTGCATTCTCAACGGCTTTGGCAGGGCTTCTCAACGTGTCTATTGAGGACCTGACTCTGGAAGTTGCACCACTGAATAGGTCCCAACTCAACGAGGTGAATGCCGGAAATTACCCAAAAACAAAGCAGGCCACGGTCATGGACTCTGTAACCGTTACATTCAGGTCATTGTACGACAGAGAGACCCGTAAGGTCCTTGCTTTACTAACTCTCCCAAAGGTTGATGAAAGAAAGGGCATCCAAACTTACCAACTGGTTTACAATTACAGGTAAAACCAATTTCAGTTTACTCCGAATAACTGTTCATATCGAATCTCTTAAAAGAAAGTTTAATGGGTCTATATGTATGCCTACACAGGGTTAATGGGAAGGATGAATTTGATTCTGATAAGCGGACCATAAATGTGAGCCGTACAAATGACAAATCAGATGAAGAGAGACCAGAGGTGCTAGCTGAAGAAACACGTATCAGAACTGCAAGTTCGATAACAGCAGCCAGAATATTGGCTGACAAAAAAGAGCTAGATGAGGCTAGGGCCGAGCTGGTTGCTGCCGGTACATCACTTACAGAGATTGATGCCATACTTAAGTCTCAGGTGGACCACCTGATTCTACTCATGGTGTCCCAAGAAACCTATGACGAGCAAGGGAGTGCCTATGCACTTGCCCTCGAGGCTTCTCATCAATCCCAACGTGCCACAGCTCTTCCTGCTGGTGTTAAGAGTGGGTTCGAAATTCCCCTTGTGGCCGAACTCAATAAACAAGCTAAAGCATATAGCTTGGATCCATACAATTATGTAGTGCCCACAGCAGAGGAAGATAAGAAATCCACCGCTCCTCCAACCGTAGAGGTGGATGAACCTGTCCTTGATTTAGCCCACCGCCTTGAGGAATTACTAAAAAATCTTGACTCAAAGGCACAAACCCAACAGGTGGATCTTGCTAAGATTCTGGAAATCTCTGAGTTGTCCCAAAGGCTTACTGAAAAACTAAAAGAACTACATTCACAAGCTTCAGCGTCGTCCAGTTGAAAACATCAAAGTCCTTGTCTCACACATGATCAGCTGATCTGGTAGATGACACTCGGTCCTTGGCGATGGATCGACTTCATATTTTTACAGCGCTCTCTTTTGTTATGATATCTTTGTAATGTCGAGTGTTCTTTCATAATCATGTTTTTACTTCCGTTTGAATTGCTTTTATGTTTCATTTTTTGAAAATTTACTTATAAGTTTGAAATAAATGTCAGAAATATTTGGTCATTTGGATATTATAAGCCCGGGGTTAAACTTTAGGCTGCTATCATTAAAAGCGGTCTAAAACTTACTAAGGGACTGTTGTTTCCTTTTTAAAATCTCCTCCCTGATCTTTACTTTCTCCTTCCATCGGATTTCAAAATCAGTTTTCACATGGGGCTTTTGGAAAACCCCATTTCTGGCATTTATTCAAAACATGAAGAGGATAAGAGAAAGATTGGATTTTTAGTGTGAAGAGGGAGACACAATTTCAGAACATTCAGAGTTTCTCCAAAGGGGATTGTTTTTAGGGCAATGATTGCTTGAATTACCTAGAAAAGTAAGTGATTTACGAACTATTTCTCCCTCTTTTACTGTTATTAGATTCATTGAATGTTCTATATTTTTAATGTTGTCATCATTCAATACCAGATGATCAAGTTGAATTATAATAGTGCAATATACAGAAAGTTATTGATTACATTTTTCTACTACATACTCCTTGGTTTATCTATCCTTACTGAAATGTCCTTTCAGCGATTGGTTATGTTGTTATAGATGCACTGGGCTAATCTATAATTGATTATCATGGAAGGGAATTAGTCGTATATGCACTTTGTCTGTTACTTAGGGTGTGACATAGATATCGGTGATGTTGAATTTTGAAACTATTTTCGCAAACAGTTGCACTGACTAATAAATTGAAAATATTTCCAATCTAATCTCATTAAAATGACAAACCCATATCAGAAAGACTTAAGTGAAGATTATGATTCCCACTCCTAATTGAGGTTCAGAAACAACTCTAAAGATGGGACTTGGGAGTCGTATGTGCACTTTGTATTTTAAGAGTATTCACAGAACAACAGTTTATATGTTTCACCCTTGTAATATGAGCTTCGTCTTTTGACCGTTTAAGGGTCGATCGATATGCATGCCAGTAAAAGCAAAAGACGAATAGCCTTCATGTATTAGTCTGTTAGACGAAGTTAAGACTGTTCTTTATTAGGTTTTGCGTGCGTAGACAAGACATCACTGAGTCTTGGTATCCGTACACTTCTATTCTCAAAATATTTACTACTGCATGTGATTCATAACTTTTGATTGGTTCTTATTACACCGTCTACAATTCTAATTCAAGAATAATTACAACATATGTCATTTTATTTTTATTTTCGTGTGTACCACTTTTTTTTTTCTTTTTTTTTTTTTGCTGATGTTATTACAAGATTCTTTAAGGATTTGGAATTTAATTTTTAATCAATGTAACATGACTATGGGATCTACCCTGGATCGGCCGAGGGTCGATCCCCGATCCTTTGCGGACGATTTTAGCACACACATCAAGTGTTTCCAACGATCTAGTAAAAAAACAAGACTGACTGCTTGAGCCATGTGAATTTCAGTTAATTAATTTTTGTACTTAAATGGATTTGAGACCCTTATTCATCACGATCCACCCTCGATTATTGACTCAAGTACTACTATCTAGCATAAAAAATCTATTTACTGAATGTTACAAAAATAAATTAAAAGTTATCCATCTGTCTAGCTATTTCTTTATGCTCTCAAATCTCAATGTCATTATATATTGAAAGTTGTAAAGAATGAGATGAACACAAAAACTTAATTTGTATCAATAAAAGAAGATTAGAAGAGTATTCAGTTCTTTCACAAAAATGATGTACAACGATGATGAGCCAATTCTGAAACAGAATACCATAGGTTTTATCTGTTACAGATCTCTCAGTTTATTAATCATCTGAATAATTTGATCTTCTTCTTCCTTGTACGCTTTTATTTATCATTGTACTCTTAAATTCTACCTAATGAAACTATTATACATGGGTTATTAATTGATTTTGCAGAGGAAGAAGCAGATCTTGAACTGGGTGATGGACAGGCAGAGGCAAGAATCATCAACAAGCAGGAAGCGTCAATGGAGGAAAGCCATTTTAAGGTGTTGCTGGAGGTCAACGGGGTAGGATCCGACGAGGGAAGATTAGGCGTGGATCTTGTGACCATCTTAGATATCGGCGATACCATGACAGGATTCCAAATAGCAAGGGCGAAACTAGCTATTCAATTCTTGCTTCAGAAACTTAGCCATGTAGATCGTTTGTCTATTGTCACTTTCAACAAGGAAGCTGACAAGTTGTGCCCAATGCGCCAGATAACTGAAAGTTCTCGTATGGAGATTGCAAAGCAGGTTAATGCTTTAGAAGCCGAGTCTAGCACAAACTGTATGTAAGGTGCCAGTACACACATTCGGTCTTGGTAGTGACTGCGATCGAGAGGTAATTTGAATTTCTGAATAAACTGTATGTTTGCTCTTTATGTAACTTCACATAGGTGTTTCATTTTTCATGCCTGCTCTTCCTTGTAGGTGCTCAGTATCATCGCTGCGAAAAGTGACGGAGGAATTTTTGCACTGGTGCCAGACTTGGTCCCTTTGAGTGCTGTGTTTTCTACATCTTTGGCTGGCCTTCTCGATGTGGTTATGGAGGACCTAACTCTGACTATCACACCAGAAAATGGTTCCAAAATCACTGAGGTAATTACCGTAAACTATCATCACCAAACGAAGGGTGGTGAGACCGATCCTGTTACTGTTGCATTTGGGTCATTGTGCAAAAGAGAGACTTGCAGGGTCCTTCTGAAACTTGCTATCTCAAAGGTTGACAAGAGGTGTAGCACCAAAATTTTCAAAATACGTTACAAGTTCAGGTATATGAACCCCAATTTCATTTACTCGTTCAATTAATATAAAATCGCAACAACGAAAAAATTGTATGATTTATACGTATGCATACGCAGGATTAGTGGGGAGGAAACATATATGTCTGACGAGAGAACCATAAATGTTACCCGCAATGCTATATCAGGGGAGGATGAGATTGAGGAGGTGCTAGCTGTGGAAAGACGTATCAGAAGTACCTACAACATACAAGGGAGTGGTTTTGCACTTGCCCTTGAGGCTTCTGATGAGTCACAACGTTCCGTAGCTCTCCCAGCTGATATTCGTTTTGATATTCCCCTTATGGGTGTGTACAAGGAACAAGCTGAAGCTCATGCCGTGGATCCCGAAAATTATATAATGTCCACGCCAGAGGAGGATAGGGTAATGGAGGTGTCACCCATACCAGAGACTCCCAAACAGGAGGGTTGGAGACTTGGTAGGATAAAGAAGGCAGTTGATATGGGCTACAAAATTGCTAACAAATTAAAAGAACACGACCCGCGAGCTGCTTACACTGGAAAAAAAATAAAAGCTTTGTCAAGCACAAGCTGATCTGGTAGATGATACCAGCACCTTATTCATCATGGACTTCAGTACTTCATAGCTCTCGATCTCTGTCATGTATCTTTGTGCTTGCATGCTGATCATGTACTTCATAATCATGTTTTCATGTTCTTATTTCTGTTGAATTATTTTTATGTTTTATCTTATTCGGAAGTTGGCTGTTAAAACACACATGAGAATAAATGTGACAAGAGGTTTCGTTGTTGTGTAACCCAGCATATAACATAATTTTTCATTTCAATATAATCAATTTAAATATCTCCACAACTTTACAAGAATGTTGTAGCAATAAGTAGAAGTTAAAGTGAATGATTACAAATATATATAACATATAATTATGAAATTCTATATTTAATAATATATATGATGACTATCCAACATTTTTATATTTAGCGGTTTGAGAAAATATAGTGAGCGAAAATATTCCGGATAGGACGGCATTAAGTTCTCTCCCTCAAATGATCAACCCTATATTAGTTATGTTTTTCATTTACATATAGGTTTTTTTTGGTAAAAAACTTGTAAAAATGTCTTTGCATCACTATGATACATAAAAGTAAAGATTTAAATAATTTATCTATTTTTAAAAATGATAAAAACAGTGATAAAATGATATGTTATTTTATTATCTGATAGTGTAAAGTGTAAAGAGAAAGATGAAAACAATTAAAGGTAGACCAAAATATGAGTTCTGTTATAAACTAAATCAAAAGATGAACTATTGCACAAAAGAAATATAGAGAGAAGAAGAGAGAATTTCTCATTACTAAATATAAGTATACATTACAAAGGAATGAGCCTCAGTTTATAGGCTAATGCAAGAGAGGATGATAAAGATATCATTAACATTAGGATGTAATGGAATGCATTCTCATGACTAAGAGCAACTGCAGTGGGCGAGGGTACCAAAGAGTAAAGATCAAATTTACTCTTTCCTCGCCCAAATCCATCCCCAACGGACGAGTATATTTGGTTTTCACGCGACTATAGCTACAGTCCCAGATTAAATTTCCTCGCGACTAAAAGTATAGTCGCACGCTCTACTGAAAGAACGTTCATCCAAAACGCTACCTTAAGAAAGCGTTACGAAACACGGACGTTTTGTTACAAAAGCGTTTGAGGAGACGCTATGTCACAGAAGCGTTTGATGTACGCTCGACTATAAGGGCGCCTGTATGCCAAACGCTCGGCTAAAGTAACGTCCCACAGGACGTCCATTTAGTGGGACGTTCGAGTTTGAACGTCCACTTGGGAAGGCGTGTATGAATGTATAGTAAACGTTCTACCTTGTGAACGTGCAGCAATGTTTCTAAAGAAACTAATACAGAAACGTTCTACCTTGTGAACGTGCAGCAATGTTTCTAAAGAAACTACTATGTACATACGCTCACTATACGCTCACTATGCATGATATGTGACCTTGTGAACCTGTTCAGACATTAGTTGAGGCAGATTAGTCCACTACCTGCCTCAACACATAGTAAAGATAATCTGCCTCAACACAAAGGTAGTGGACTAATCTGCCTCAACATTAGTTACATGTGCAGACATTAGTTACATGTACAGAAGCGTTTATGTAAAGAAACATGTTCATTTGTTCTTTAAGACGTTCTGCCTTGTGAACGTAAGATGTAAAGATACATGGTTAGACTTTAAGCATAGACTCTTCTCTATATGAGCGTCTATGCACTTACGTCCTCCTAGTAGAGTGCAAAATTCGTATGCGCCCACCCAATAAAACGTTCATTTAATAGACGCTGGTTCCAGATAACGTTAAACATACGTCCACCCACTTGAGCGTAACAAAATGTAAACGTTCATATACAGCGGCGTCATATGAAACGCTCCCATGAATGGGCGTCTAACAAGATACGTCTTTTTAGAGCAACGTCCGTGTCGACTAACGTTCTTCTACAACAGCGTTTTCAAACAGACGCTCTTTTCACTGTACGTGCGATCATATTTACTCGCGAAACCATTGTGGAAAAAATGAAAAATGACCAAATTTTTTTAGTCTTTACTCTTTGGTATACTCGCCTTATTGCAGTTGCCCTAAGGTATTAAACCTAAGTTATTACACTAAATTTGAGGGTTACCAAGAAGTGAAAGATGTGAAGAGGTGGAAGGGGAGATGATAAGGTGGTGGTGTAAGAGGGGTGTAAGAGTGGTGGAATCCACCAAAGAATTAATTTACAACACTCCCCCTTGGATGACACAACTCTATTATGATATTGCCTCGTTAAAACCTTGTCAGGAAAACCCAAAAGTGATAAAACCTAGACGAAGGAAAAAGAGTACAAATCATATCATGGTGTTGGACGCGTCAAATATTGCCTCATTAAAACCCTGCTAGAAAAACCCATTGGGAAAAAACCAAGCGAAGGAAAAAGAGTACAACACGCATAAATTTCCATCACACAATACTGATGTTCTCCCCTTGATGATGTGCACCCAAAGAAGTATAGAAAGACTGATTACATAATGTTGATCTTCAAGTAGAATCACTGACCGTCTTTGTTCAAAACAAGATATAAGTTTGTCTTCAATAATGTCTTCGAATATTTCTTTAAGCAAATTTCTTCAAGTTCGTTGCCTCATCAAAACCTTGTCGGGAAAACCCAGAAGGAAAAAACCTTGACTAAGGAAAAAGAGTACAACTATAGATAGATTAAGAAAATGAGTTGGACATATATATATTGTCTCGTTAAAACCTTGAGAAGGAAAACC
The DNA here is from genome assembly GCA_023531435.1 of Papaver californicum. Taxonomy (NCBI): domain Eukaryota; kingdom Viridiplantae; phylum Streptophyta; class Magnoliopsida; order Ranunculales; family Papaveraceae; genus Papaver; species Papaver californicum. Next base: position 220,153 of record JAJJMC010009936.1, on the reverse strand, counting down.
CAGTTGGACAAAAACCTTGACTAAGAGTACAACTCGTAAAGTCCAATATATCCTCCAGCAGAAAGAAGATATCTCAGTTGATTTACCACAAGTAGCTAATCAGCAACCATCTTCAGCTCAAAAAATTTTTTGTTGGTAATGGAAACCTTTATGTTCCCATAACTTAATTTCAAATCTCAAGTTGAATTGTCTTTGTCAAATTCCCAATGGTTGATTTGTAGGATCTGATATATCTTTTATTCTTCGTAAATTCCTTTCAAACAATAATAGATTATCATCGTTGTTGCTGCAAAAGGATGTTGTATCGTCTAACAATTTGGAAAATGTAAACTGACTATCTGTAGTTTATTACTTACGAGACTTTGGATAAACCGTCAAAGCAAAGATCAAATGTTAGAGGTACTACAAAAACCAATATACACAATGCCTCCATATTAGTGCTAATTAAGTTTGGCAAAGAAATTCACTACCGAACAATTTCAAGTATAACATATAAAGTTATACATAAAATCAAGTACAAAAACAACTTGTAATTAGTACGTAATACGAACCAGAGAGAGTGTTACATAGCCATTACCGAGATGAAAGTAGATTGCTATTACACAAGTTTTATTAGGAGGTTACGTACTTATCCATGTAAACATGTCAAAACTTTCTAAAGTTGACAAAATCATGGACCATTATATTTCTTAATAAGTTTGATACATGATTCCAAGATCTTTATCTTGAATTCTTTCAATAAGGAAGTATAACATGTGATAATATTTTAGCAGTTTACACGACGTTATCTTCGATAACAAACAATTATGTCAGACTATGACATGTAAAACTGACAAATAATAGTTTCCCTTAAAATTCATCTATCAACGGGATACACAATACTTACCAAGTATTGGGTATTTTCAAATCATTTAAGAGTAGATGATGTAATTTCACAGATCTCAAGTGTCTGTAGAAACTAGATGCCACGAGTTGCGCTGTGCAGTTAGCGTCCTTGTTCCTCTCGTCTCACTTTCATGCAAACTAATTAAGCATCAAACTTGTAACCTTCCGGGTTCACAATTTTTATTTATGTCAAAAAATGTTTATTAGTGAGAGGACAACCAAATATGGATGCCTTTCACCCATATTAGTCAACCATACATATTGTCGATACTTCACGGCAGTTTCTCTGTGTAAAAGGATTTTGCCTATAATACATGTATGGTTGTCGCTACTCTGAATACATGTTTGACAATAACTACGATTATGTACGCGTATAAAAATCATTCTTTAATATCGACACCACTTGTCCACTTAGGAATGAATTCCTCTTTAGGAGATAAATATGGCTCGGTAATTAAAGATCGTAGTTAAATAGTCTCATTGAGAACAATATCAATAGCCTCCCCAGGAGCACTATTTTGATCCAGCGTGATTGGCTTCCTCTATGAAGGAATATATATTATTATTATTTTTTTATTTTTTTTCATTAACAATTCAGATGAGTTGTAGACGACTCAATTATTGTTAACTCATGGCATGCCCTGCAGGGACATAAACTAATGCCAAAATACGTGCAACAACAAATGAGTTTTAATTATTCTTCTTTGTAAGAATAAAATGCTTCAAGCATATCATAATGAATGAATAACTTCTCCACCTTATACCGAATTGGTGCAAGAATTATGATGAGACCAATTCACGACGTTCTTATAACGACTGCTTTCTTCCCTCTAACGGTGGGAAGTCTCATCACATCTACTAGATTCATCACAATAGTAATTTGATCATCATCGTGGTCAATTGACGACCTTCTAAGGAGAGCTAGCGTGCTGATAACGTGTTATAAACTAAATCAAAAGATGAACTATTTTACAAAAGAAATATAGAGAGAAGAAGAGAGAATTTCTCATTACTAGATATTAGTATACATTACAAAGGAATGAGCCTCAATTTATAGGCTAATGCAAGAGAGGATGATAAAGATAGCATTAACATTAGGAAGTAACAGAAAGCATTCTCATAACTAAGGTATTAAACCTAAGTTATTACACTAAATGTGGGGGTTACCAAGAAGTGAAAGATGTGAAGAGATGGAAGAGGAGATGATAAGGTGGTGGTGTAAGAGAGGTGTAAGAAGGTGGAATCCATCAAAGAATTAATTTACAACAAGTTTAAATTTAGTCAAATTCATAACATTCAACACAACATAACATAACATAACACGTTTTAAATACTTATCACATCAAAACACAAGACACAGTTTCCTAGGCACGTTTCTTGATGTGTTGTGCCAGGCTAGCACGATATGTTTTATACCATTAATTGTGACCATGTTATCCGGTTGAATTATAAAAATTGTTGATGGATGACGAATTAATTGAAAATAAAATTTATAGTTTTAGTAGATATTTTATTTAAATTCAATTAGACGACTAATTTGTCTTATTATCTGACTTTGTACAACGAATAATACCACAAACTGGCACGAGATGAACGCGTATTTATTGTTTTATATAGACTTGAGGTGAATGTGCCACCAGAGTTTCAATCAGTTTGTGTTAAATCTTCACTGTTATTGTTTATGTCAATTTTCCCATTGACATTAACAACCAACAATTTGAAGATTGCATAATAAACTGATACATAGAATCATTTAAAGAAATAACAATTTGATAAACGTTTTTACAATTCAATGGATGATGGATCAGAAATATGATCCAAGGTACAATTACAAATACCTTTCTTAAGGAATTTAAACAGGTACATGTTCTATCTTAATAAATCATCTATCATACCTAATAAACTTTCTTCTTCTAATCTCTTTTATCTTTTCTCTTCTTCTTTTTCTCTTCAATTTTTCCCAACCCCTTCTCCATTGAATGCTCTCTTCTATTTATAGTCATAGTAACGAGTCTCCCTTGTCCCGATCTCCACTATCGTTCTTCTTATTATATTATGATCGGGATGTTTGTAAGATTGACAGGTCATGTTTTCTCTTTGGTGCGCACCTTGCATGATTTACACGTGCTCTTCATTCCTTGAAATCCGTGGTGCGTTCGTTGCATGGTTTACACGTGCTCTTTCCTCCTTGAATACCGATGTCGTCCCGATCATATGTGTCAGTAAATTAATTATTACCTTACTTTCCCGTACTATATGTATTTAATGCTGTTACTTTCCCGATCTTACGTGTCAGCCGTGCAGAAATTCGCTCAGTCTGTCACTTCCGTTCCGTTCCACTACTTTGTTATGGCTTTGATTGCATGCTTCTCATCCTTCTTTAATTTCACTGTTTCTTTCTTAATCATCTTACACGTGTCGCTCCTACTTTATTTCCTAACATCTGCTCCCTTCTTTTTCTTTTTCCAAAAATCTTTACGGTCGATTCGAGGTCTTCGAAAAAGTAAAAGAACAATTATTACTCCCACTTTTCCAATACTTCTTTTCACACGTTACGTAAACTTTTCGGAAGCAGTAACTCTTATTATCACGTTTGCGTCAGTTACTCCGTTTTTCGAGGGAATCAAATCTCTGCCTTTAATTAATGTCTTTCCAAATTGTGACGGTTTCTATTATTTGCTTTAAATACAAAGCAGTCTTTTTCACTTCTGTTTTTTACCTCTTAAAGTTGTTGTTCTCTGTTTTCCTTGAGTTTTTTCAAGTACTTTCGTAATCCCAATCGTCTTTATAGGCTTCTAACACCAGATCAAGCAATTGTTTATCTCCTTTCTTCAGGTATGTTAAAATTTTTCTTTTGGGTATCTTACTTTAAAGTCTAATCATGATTAACTTTTCACAAATATAATTGAATTGATTCTTTTCAGATATGATTGAGTTGATCCTTAAAACTTTTCTTTCCAGGTAAAATATCATGGCGTCTAGGAATCCCCATGCTACTGATGACCATCAAGAATCTGGAAGACCTGCTAGAATTTCTTCCTCTCGATACGCCGTGCCTCGGCCTGCTCGTAATCCAGTTCCTGAGGCTACTGCAAATGTTAACCCTACTTCTAGAAATAAACGTTCTCAAGCATCTTATAGCTATCGAACAATGGATATTGAAGATTTTAAAATAAGACATGATATTCAAGACTTTAAAGTCTCATTTTTTGATCCTAGTTCCGATGTTCTAACTTTAAGTGCGATGCAGAAGTTCAATTATTCACACAATCGTTTGTTAATTGTTGCTGGTGCTTTAGAGGCCGGACTTCGTATTCCTCTATATGAAGAGGAGAATCCCTTTCAATTTGAGGTCCTTGCGACTCGAAGTAATTCTTCCCATGGACTGGCCCGATCCATTGCTCAATATAATGGTAATTGGTGGCGGATTCTTGATGAGTGCTATCTTCGAAGTGAAGGGAGGACTAATCTTACCTGCTATGTACCAAATTCTTCAGAACGCCGGGGTTATACTGTTTAGAATTTTCATGCCACATATGGAGATTGCATCTCAAAGAAAAATTATGTGAAGTGGAGTGTCAGTCCCGCTCGCAAAAGTCATTCGGGATTTTCCTTGTTACATGAAATTGATGATCCCAAAATCAAACATATTCCTAAAACCAAGCTTGATTTTCCCACAAAGGAAAGAATTCGTCAGGATCATGACTACAAGTGGTATCGCATTCCAATTATAATTGAAGGTCCTTGGGTTTATGGTAACATTCCTGCCAATGAAATTCAAGTGCTTCGAAATCGATTCCCAAGTTACTGTCCTTGGCGGTTAAATTTTGTGGACTACAAGTTCGATTATAAGGTTTGCGTTATTCTTTATTTCAACACTATTATGAATTGTTGTTAAATTATTCCTTATGAAACAAATGTCTATGTTTCAGATTGAACCTGATTCTGATCTTGTCACTGATGTCCCTCCTCCTCCTCCTCCTCCTCGTCGAAGTCTTGGTATTCAAATTGTTGAGGGAAGAAAGAGAGTGGAAGAAGAAGAAATTGTTGAAGGTAAAGGAAAACGTAAGCTAGTTTTTCCTGAAGAAATAAAGAAAAAGAGAAAAATGAGAAGACCATCATACCCTTCTGAAGTAGAAGAGGGGGAAATTAGAGATAATACAGTTGTGGGGTGCAGTAATTCTGCTCCTATAACTGCTGCTGAAGGTTCGGTCCAAACCGATGTATCGGGACAACATGTTATTATCAATGTTGTTCCCGTAAGTGTGGGATTACCTATTCTTCCTTCAGATTTGCCCTCCGTTCCTTCATCTATTTCTGAAGCTGTTTCAGATACCACTGCCCCCTCAAATATCTTCGCCACTTTTTCTCCTCTTCATTTTAACTTCGACATAATTCACGTTGCTCTTTGCGGTGCTTCATTAACAGTTTTCTCCGGATTACCTCAAGAGGAAGCAGACGATGCTGCTATTGAGGAAGATAATGTAGTACAATTGATCGAAGCTGCTGTTGTTGTTGAAGAGAATGTTGAAAATGAAAATTTTGTTGTAGAAGGACAAGGAAATGAAATCTATGAGGGAGGCAATACTGAAAGTACGAACCCTAATGTTCCCCCCTCAACCGTTCCTGATGCTGCGCACTAAACTGAGAATATAAATACTTCTGAGGTTAATCAAGCAATAAGTGCCCCCATCGGGACATCACCTCGTCCTGCCACTCCCTCTCATGATAGTGACGACGGCATGACCGATCCTCCCGTACAATGGCCTTTTGATGAGGAAGATGAAGGAATTATTCTTGCGGGTAAAGAAGATGAATCCTTCGAATGGTTTGTCTCAAAAGGGTTTTTAAATAATTCTATTCGGTTCAACTTATCGAAGGCCGATAATGCTTCCATGGCTAGGCTTCGGGCTTCGGTTGGTGCGTCTTCGATAGATAGAACCCGAGATGCTTGGTTCGAAGGCGATTTTTTCGATCAACCACACCCGCTCAGTCTTCCTTCTTCCTTGAGTGAAATTCTAACCATGGCAGAAGGCTCAACGTACTCGTTTCCTCAACAAGTTCTCGCTCAGCTCAAAGCTGATAACGATTGTACGTTTGCAGCGTATAAGTTCTATAAAGCTCGAGCCATAATGATGGAACTGATGCTCAAGAACAAGCATCAAAGGCAAAGACTGGGAATGAGAGTTTGCAGCAAGAAATTGAGAATCTGAGGCAACAAAACAATAATCTTCAACAACAACTTCAACAACAGCAAGAACAACAACAACAACAGCTTCGACAGCTGGAAATTTTTGAGGATCAAAATCAAAAACTTCAAGATCAGAATCAAGGTTTGTCCTTACTTCTCAATTCATATTTTATTTTAGATTCGTACTACATCGTTCCAGGATCTATCCTCATTGGGTACGATCCTATGGTTCGTCAGTACTTGGGGCGTTCTAGTACTTGGTGCGTCTAGTACTTGGTGCGTTCCAGTACTTGGTGCGTACTTAGTGCGTTCCAGTGCTTGGTGCGTACTTAGTGCGTTCCAGTACTTGGTGCGTGCAGTACTTGGTGCGTCTTTCTTTTCTTTTTTTTTTTTTTTTAAAAAAAAAAAAAAAAAAAATCTACCCTTCATTGATGGGATCAGAGGGAGACTTGGAACCTCTGTTTAGGTTCCAGCGTAGGATGATTCAGTTGAACAATCATGCAAGGGAAGTGAATATGGATATGGAACTGGTTAAGAAAAATTAACACAGTTGTCCGATAGTATTGATTTGAATACCTGGAGAAGTAATAGAGCGGAATCCAAGTATCAAGAAGTTCTGGAAACTTTAACTCTTAAAGAAGCAGAATTTAAATCTGTAGTTAGAGGTATATGTTGAGTTATATGATGATTTTATTGATGGTATTATATGGTTTAACTAACATTCACTCTGATTTTTAGTGCTAGAAAAGAAGATGAATGAAGCTAATGGCCGAGCAACAATAGCGGGAGCTGAACTTAACATTGCAAATAAACAATAGCAAACATCACTGAAGAGCTGAAGACTTCAGAGAAAAATGTAGCTTTAAATACGATTAAGCTTCGGGACTTACAATCTCAACTCAACATTCAAGGTGATGAAATAACTAAAGTACAATCAAGAGCTGATGAACTATTAAAGGAATTGAATACTGAGAAGGAGAAAGTAGATAAAGATCAGGAGAAAATTAAAGATCTTCAATCGGAAGTTGACTATTGCCATGCTTATGTTGTCTGGGTAAGACAAGATGCTAAAGCTAAAATTGCAATGTCATTTAATTCTGCTTTGGAGCGGGCTCAGGCCGATCCTTCTGTGGTAAATGGTCGTGCTCCTGTTCCGGAAGTTCCTTCTCAACCAGTCCATCCATCCAATTGCAGAGCATAGCTATACTTGTTGTTGGCTTTTAGTATTTGTAGCTTCATTTCTAGATATTTTAGCTTTGTGTCCCGATCCTGTCTTGTTTCGAAGCTTGACTTTTGCTGAGAACATTATTTTGTGATTTTTTGTTTCTAACTGGTTTGTGCTTTGAATATTATCCCTGCACAAAATATAATATTAATAAAAAAATTTAGGTTAATCATATTGTTTCAGAAATACAATGAATTGAAGTGTATATACCTCAAAACATATGATCCGAGATCCCACACATACGAAACAAACCCGGGCCAGGGGTAAGATACAGGGTTGGTCCCGAACATACTCTGAAAATGATAACCATAAGTTAGATATTCCTCATTTATGAAAAGATTAGAATTTATTCAAATTCTAATAAGACATGTACCTCTTTGGGTATTGAGATTGAATTTTGTCGCCAATCGAAGCGTTTTCCAGAATACGATGTTCCTGGATTTGAATTTAGATTATGTCGCCAATCGAAGCGTTCTTCCAGAATGTGATGTTCCTGGATTTGGATTCAGATTGTGTCGCCAATCGAAGCGTTCTTCCAGAATAAAATATTCCTGGATTTACATTTTATTGTAAGTACAAACTCAGAAGAAATCGTATCGTAAGATAAAAGTTTAAAATAAAGATATGAATACCTGTGCGGGCTTCCATAATTGTGTTAGTTTTATGGATAATAAAGCTTTAGGTATCGTGCATTCCAGGGATATTGTAAGGTTTGTCCTTGCATATTTTGGAGATAATACGATCCCTGCCCAGCTGAAGTATGTATTATATATGGACTGTCCCAAGTTGGTGCGAACTTCCCAGCATCTTTGTCCCGATGGTATTCATGGATTTGTCGTAATACATATTGTCCTTGCACGAAATTTCGGGACTTGACTTTTTTGTGGTAATCCCGTGCTATCCTTCTTTGATAATTCTCCATCTTCTAGAGTGCCACTTCCCGCTTTTCTTCTAAATCATCCAATTTCTCTAACATTAGATCTGTATTCAAATTTTTCTCCCATGCTTCTGTTCTTGTCGTAGGTAGAATGATTTCAGTTGGTATGACAGCTTCTGTACCGTACGCGAGAAGGAAAGGTGATTCTCCAGTGGATTCTTTTCTCGTGGTGCGATAAGCCCATAAAGTGTTATGCAATTGTTCACACCAACGTTTGTGATACCCATCAAGTGTTTTCTTCAAATTCATTGCTATTGTTTTATTCGTGGATTCGGCTTGTCCATTACTTTGGGGATAAAATGGTGTGGATCTGTATTGTTGAATATTATACGTCTCAAACAACATATCAATGTTTCTTCCTTGAAATTGTTGTCCATTATCAGAAACTATGGCTGCTGGTATTCCAAATCTACATATGATATTTTCAAATAAAAATGTAAATACATCAGAATCTCTGATTCGAGCCAATGCTTTCGCTTCTACCCACTTGGTGAAATAATCAGTAGCCACTATTTAGTATCGTCTCTTTTTAGTTCCTTCAACTAACGGACCAACAATATCTACTCCCCATTTTACAAATGGCCATGGGCTGAGTATAGAATTGAGTTCGGTGGCTGGTGCTTTGATCTTTTTTTGCAAATCTTTGACATTCCTCACATCTTCGTACCATGTTGTCTGAGTCCTTTTGCATGGATATCCAATAATAACCTTGAGTTTTGGCTTTTAATGCAAGTGATCGTCTTCCATTGTGGTTTCCTGCATCTCCATAATGTATCTCTTTAAGTATCCGAATTCCTTCCTGTTGTGATAAGCATCGAGATAACGGTCCGAGAAATGATTTTCGATTCAAAATTCCATTCCGAAGTTGGTAATTGTCTGATTTGAGTTGAATTTTTCTTGCTTCTTGAGAATTGGTAGGTAATATATTATCTTGTAAATATTGATGAATCGGAATTCTCCAATCCGGTTCACTTGTTTGATCACCTATTTGTTGAGGTATAAATGGAATATTTTGTAGTGTAGGATCATGAACTTTTTTTGTTATGTTTTCTTCCATATTATGAAGTATTCTTATCTGAATTGAAGGTTCATAAATTCTTCCAACTTTTAGTGCTGTCATACTCGGGTCAGTTAACATGGAAGAAATGAATGCTAAAGCATCAGCATGTCGATTTTTGTCTCGAGATAAATGCCGGAAAGTAAGATTTGGGATTTGGGTTGCCAGACTTTGAACAAAATTTTTATATTGCACTAAATCTGCATCAAGTGTTTGATATCTTAATTCAAGCTGCCGAATTACCAACTGCGAATCACTCGTAAGTCGAACATTGCTAATTCTCAATTCAATGATAAGTTTCAAAGCATGGACCACAGCTTCATATTCTACTATGTTGTTTGTATGTTCTTCAAATTCAAGACGGAAAGAATGAATCATTCGATCTCCCATTGGTGTAGTAATTACAATGCCAATTCCTGCTCCTTCTTTGTTTTGGGATCCATCAACAAAGATTTCCCACCTTTGAGAATTTGTCGAGTCCAGAATATCTTGTGGGTCTTCTTCCTCGCACCCAGGTAGTCCTTTTATCATAAATAGAATAAATTGTTAATGCGATAAAATAAATTATTAATGAAATATTATTATTTTTTTTATTTTTTATATACACGACCAGACCTTGAATTTCATATTCTTCTTCAATTGGGAAGTCTGCAAGGAAATCAGCTAAAACTTGAGATTTTTGTGCGGTTTGTGACTCATAAATTATATTGAATTGTTCTAGCTGGGCATTCCATTTTGCGATTCTTCCCACTTTTCCTGTATTCTTCAATACCGATTGTAACGGTGCCTTGTTCGGGACCCGAATATAATGAGTGAGAAAATAAACACGTAACTTTTGTGTGGCAAGACTAATAATAAGATGAGTTGTTCGATTCTTGTATAATTTCTTTCTGCCGAATTAAGGGTTTTGCTGATTTAATATATTGGTTTTTCTATCTTTTCATTGGTCCGCACCATTACTGCACTGATTTCATCTTTTGTTGCCGATATATACAAAGTTAATATCTCTTCGGGTTCTGGCTTCTGTAATGCTGGCAAAGTGGCTAAATGCTTTTTTATGTTTTGAAATGCTTGTTCACACTGATCGTTCCATTCAAATTTATTTTTCTTCTTGAGTATTTCAAAGAATGGTTTGCATCGTTCTGATGATCTGGCAATAAATCTGTTTAAAGCAGCTAGACATCCGTTCAACTTCTGTACACTTTTGATACTGTTGGGTGATGGCATATCTGTTATTGCTTGGATCTTAGCTGGATCAACTTCTATTCTATTTTTTGTAACCAAATAACCAAAAAAACGTCCCAATGAAACACCAAAAATGCATTTCTCTGGGTTAATCTTCATTTTGTACTTTCGTAACGCACCAAAGATTTCAGCAAGGTCTTTTAAATGGTTAATTGATAATTTGCTTTTCACCAACATATCATCGACATAAACCTCTAATATCTGTCCGATCCATGGTTTGAAAATTGCATCAACCAAATGCTGATATGTTGCTCCTGCATTCCTTAATCCAAACGGCATCCGGGTATAGCAATAGAGCCCCCGAGGAGTAAAGAATGCTGTGTGTTCCTGATCTGCTTCAGCAAGTGCGATTTGATTATATCCCGATTGACCATCCATGAAAGATAATTCTTCATAACCTTCGACAACATCTACTAATTGATCAATATTAGGAAGTGGATAGCTATCTTTTGGGCAAGCTTTGTTTAAATTGGTAAACTCTATACAAATTCTGACTCCACCGTTCTTTTTCGGAACGATCACCATGTTAGAAATCCATGTTGGATATCGCACTTCTCGAATGAATCCTGCATTTAGAAGCTTTGTTAATTCCTTTTCAACAGGATCGTGATATTCCGATGCAACCTTGCGTATCCGTTGACGAAATGGTGTAGCATCAGGTCGTATTCGCAATTCATGATGTACAATATTTGGATCTATCCTGGGCATATCCTCCATTTTCCATGCAAATATATCTACAAAATCACGAAGTAATTTGATTAAACTTTGCTCCACATCTTCTTTCATCAAGATTCCAATCTGCACTTGCTTGGGCCATTCCGAAGTTCCAATATTTACAATTTTAGTTTCTTCTATAGAAGTGAAAATTGGTTTTGGATTCCCGATTGGAGTTGGAATTCCCTTTAATTGCTATGGGAGTCCTTCAAGTTGTTGATTTATTGAGTTTCCTTGACCGTTACTGCTTTCTCCTAACTCGTTTGCTGACTTTTGTTCAATATTTCTTCTCAAGTATTGATTAATTTCATTTTCTTTCTCTTCGGTCCTTCGGTTTTTCTTTCTTTGTTGTTGTTGTTGTTGTTCCTGTTCTTCATGCATTCTTACCTCTGCCATTATACAGAGCTTTGCATCATCTTGATCCCCTTTGATCTCCATTTCGCCTTGCGGTGTTGGAAATCGCAGATATTGGTGATAAGTGGAAATTACACCTTTTAGCTGGTGTACCCATCCTCTGCCAATGATTGCATTATATGGTGATGGAGCATCTACTACACTGAATCTTGTTAGAATGTTGATTGGTCCGACTGATACTTGCAAGTCTATATCTCCTTCTGGTCTTGAGGCCATTCCATTGAATCCATAAATCATATATCGGGAAGGGATTAATTGATCTTTTGTAAGTGCCATCTTGCAAAATGAACTATGAAATAAAACATTCAACGAACTGCCCCCGTCCATAAGGATTTTTCTAACATTCCATCCTGCCATGGGTAATGTAAGACTAATGGATCATTGTGCATCTCAATTTCCTGATTTACTTCTCGTGCTGAGAAAGTTAGAGGGGATGCCATCCAGTCTTCCCAAGCTTCTGCTATTCTTCCCGATACTCTGAAAATTTCATGGTTTTGAATCCTTTGACATAATTTTTTATTGATCGCAGTATTTACGTCAGTATCTCTTTTTTCTGAGTACGATATTACATTAATGGTGCGTTCATTATACGGAATATGTACTGCTTTGCCTTTATCAGGTCTAGCTACTGGTTCGGTCCTCTGAACATATTCTTTTAACTCTCCTGCATCTATCATTTTTTGTACCAGGATAATGAAATTCCTACAGTTTTCTGTTGCATGACCTTTATAACATGGTAACCACAATAATTTTTTGATCGTTGAGTAAACTCAGGTTGATTGCCTTTTGAAGATGGCCATTGAAAATCTGGTTTAATTTTTATAATATCCAAAAGTTCGGTGTATGAGATATTAAGCTTTGTGAACACTCTTTCTTGAAATCGTTGCACAAATGCTTTATTATCCCCTTGCCGTGGGCCCTTCGATTCTTTGGATTCTGATTTATGAGGAAATTCTTTTTTCTGTTCTATTGACACATCAATTGAGTTTGTCCTTTTCATGCTTTCCTGATTTCGTGAAGTGCTTCTTGGATCTTGTTCCTGGACATCTTGTAACCTTGCACATATTTCTATTATTTCTCTGAGTTGCCCCTCAGTCTTGGGATTGTTGCGATGGATTTCAATAAAAAGCTGACATCTCCGATCAGCGATTCCCCATTTGTAATGATTTATCGCAGTGCTTGAATCAACATCTCCAATTGCTTTACACACTGTATGCCATCGAGCAGTATAAGATCTTATGGTCTCTTCTGGCCATGATGTAAGGCAATATAATCTATCTATTCCTGAATCAACTGGTTTGTTGTACATGTATGCTTCAAGAAATTTCCTCACTAATTGTGAATATCACTCAATGGAACTCTCAGGCAACCTATCGTACCACAATAATGCTGAACCTGTTAAACTTGAAGGAAAGCAACGGCACATAATTGCTTCATGGCCATCCCACCGTGACATTACTCGATTATAATATTTCAAATGTGAGGTTGGATCCTTTGTTCCATCGTAACATTCAAATACAGGGATGTTGTACTCTCTGGGTAATGGAACATTTGTTAATCGTTCAGATAATGGTGTACGCCTAGCCTCTTTTAGCACTTCTTCTATTCTTCCTCCTTCTTTATTTTTCAGTCCTTTTATTTCCTCTTTCATTTGTTCCATGGCTTCAATACATTTCTGCCATTGTGTACGTTGGATTTCTTGGTTTTCTCTCTGTCTTCTGGCTCGCGATGACGATCCAGCTAACACCATCCTTTGATCATGATTTTCTCCTTCGTTTCTTAGTATTCGTCTTTCTAAAATTACTTCTGGACTTTGTGATTGCAGCCTTCCTCTGTTCACGTCGAATTGCACCTTTTAAAGCTTGATTTTCTCTGGTTAATAATTCAATTCTACTTTGGTTGATCCTCTGTTCTCTCCTTATTTCATCCATTTCCCGTATCAGATTTTGAAGATAATTAACATTATTTCCTGAGTTCTCGTGATGCGAGAACTGATTTTGTGGTAAAGCATTTGGTGTTAGATCTTGGATTGGTGAATGATTTTCCACATTACTCTGTTGTTGGTCTGAATCACTCTCAACTTCCCTTTGTCTTAAAGTTTGTCCATCATTACTGCCTTGATTTGCAGAGTCTGCTTGTGACATTTTGTTTCTGGATTTGCTGGTAGTTAACTTTCTCCTCTTGATTTCTAATAAACTTTGAAAAGTTAGCGAACTAATCTTACAATAAATTGCTTAAAGAAAAATAAAGTGACAGAAGCTAATTTTATCATCTTCTAAAAATATGTTTTATGACCAAATATTTAAACATACTCGAGAAAAATTGTATAAATCTCTGGGTTTTTTTTTTTTAGAATACCATTTTCATTTTTAATGCAGCATCAAATTCACTTTTTAAAGAACAGGTAGGATAAATCCTTTAACCCAGTCCCTGTTTCTAGCGCCAAATTGTTTATGTCAATTTTCCCATTGACATTAAGAACCAATAATTTGAGATTGCATAATAAACTGATACATAGAAGCATTTAAAGAAATAACAATTTGATAAACGTTTTTACAATTCAATGGATGATGAATCAGAAATATGATCCAAGGTACAATTACAGATACCTTTCTTAAGGAATTTAAACAGGTACATGTTCTATCTTAATAAATCATCTATCATACCTAATAAACTTTCTTCTTCTAATCTCGTTTATCTTCTCTCTTCTTCTTTTTCTCTTCAATTTTTCCCAACCCCTTCTCCATTGAATGCTCTCTTCTATTTATAAGTCATAGTAATGAGTCTCCCTTGTTCCGATCTCCACTATCGTTCTTCTTATTATATTATGATCGGGATGTTTGTAAGATTGACAGGTCATGTTTTCTCTTTGGTGCGCACCTTGCATTATTTACACGTGCTCTTCATTCCTTGAAATCCGTGATGAGTTCGTTGCATGGTTTACACGTGCTCTTTCCTCCTTGAATACCGATGTCGTCCCGATCATATGTGTCAGTAAAGTAATTATTACCTTACTTTCCCGTACTATATGTATTTAATGCTGTTACTTTCCCGATCTTACGTGTCAGCCGTGCAAAAATTCGCTCAGTCTGTCACTTCCGTCCCGTTCCACTACTTTGTTATGGCTTTGATTGCATGCTTCTCATCCTTCTTTAATTTCACTATTTCTTTCTTAATCATCTTACACGTGTCGCTCCTACTTTATTTCCTAACAGTTACAGACTTTTTTTAGGTTTTTTTTACCAAAACACCCATGCATATAGAAGAAAAACTAAAAAAAGCTGAGGTCACATTTGTAATTAACTAGTAATGCTTATACCTGCTATAAAATCGTGACGAAAAACATGCCCAGCCCCTCTCTAACAACTGCTTTTATGCTCCCCTCTCTGACACCTGCTATTGCCATTCACTGAAACTTGACCCATACCGTGTCGCGTGCAACGGTCTGACTCGTTAGGCATCGTTTATATTCTTTCCAAATTGGTAACAAAGAACCGTTACTTAAAACATGAGGAACGTTAATATGGGTCAAACATTGGGAGAACTGGACCGATCACCAGCCTGTTTGTTTGATCAAATTTAAAAATCCAAATTGATTTTTTTTTTGAAGTTAATTAAGTTGGATCAGGACACCTAATTGCATAAAAAAGAACACCAATCAATGCAATCTACCTGTGGTCGTTGGACATACAGCTGCATAATCTATATATATTAAAATAACAATCGGTGATGAGTTATTCGTCTTAATTGCGTTGTCTTCAACAAATTGTGGGATCTTCTGACTTACAAACATTAAAACTTAATGAATTAAGCAAACATGTATTGTCATGAAGAGTTAGTTTATTATTTAACTTCTTGAACTGCTCACCCACATCATCATCTTGCTCCATTAATTAGTTAGTATGGAGGACGTGCTCACTATGATGCCAGGTGGTGCTAGAATAATGTCTTACAGATTACTTGGTTTGCTACCCATCACCAAGAAAGAGGGTCATCTGAAAGCATGTTTCCATAGTAGACTTTTGTAACCTCCATTAATGCGCGCACTACTTCTAACAGTATCAATTAATATTATTTTTTAGGTCCAAATTAATTAAAATATCATCTTTAGCTCCCGATAAGAGCTAGTCTAGTTAGTGGGATAACTACGACAGGTCGGCGTGTAGGTTCTTCGAGCGGCGATATATTATGTCACCATTTTGGAACTCATATTTCTATTTCAAATATTTTCAGCAACTATTCGTTTGTCACAGGTTTAAAACTGTTTGTCTCAGACTTTTCAGCAACGGTTCCTTTATCACAGGCTTTCTGGAACCCATATTTTGTCAATGTTTGGAAAGATAGGATGTCATTAGGGACGCGTATTTGCGTTCCAAAACTGTTCCCATTAGTTTTTGACTCAATTAGCAACAAATATAAGAATTGCTCATGCGTGACTTAAAAGATCATAGGGAAATCTATTGTACGGCCCAATTTTTCTTGGGATGGTCTAACGGCCTTGTTTGTTTGGTCATCCCATCAGACGGTCCACATGGGCCTAAGGTCGGAATTAAAAATTATGGATGTTCACTCCATAGGTTTATATGTATTTGTTTAAATGCTTGAATGCACCTTGGATGGTCCTAACAAATTAACAGGTAACGTGTAGAAAAATGTTAGAATTTATAATTAATGAATGCTCGATCACGAAGTACGCATTTAGACATGGCATCTCTATTTGTTTTTTTGTTATTTTTTGATCGACGAGTTCCAAATTCAGGTCACTAATATTAACGCATAATGATTTTACTACTGATCTAACTTTGCCTATGATATATAATTGATTTTTGGTGAAACGGTCATCTTAGTTAGTATCTATTTTGTGATAGAGTGTGAACGAACAATGAACACGCATTTGAAAACCGTCAAGTTTACTGTGAAGGAAGTAGCATAGCTAGCAATATTGATTGGGTGGAGCGTATTCATAGAACTCATCTGTGTAACACAATATTCAGTAACAGAGGTTACTGTGACAAATAAGTTTGATCACTTACAAATTGTCTATTAACTTAATTTATTTTTTCAAAGTTTTGGGTCCCACCTCACATGTAGCTCCGCCCCTGATGGAAGGCTTACACAAAACACTAATTTATAGGTTTTGCTTGATATATGGTAATTGATCTGGCTGTTGAGGTAAACTCCTGTTATTAGTCAGAATTTGCTTAAATCGTCAGGTATGATGATCAGGCTTAGACACCGTCTTTGTATTTCTAAACTGTTGGAAAAGTACCTTCCTGTAACAGAAAAACACAAACACAGAGAA
>JAJJMC010009936.1:178791-189471 GCA_023531435.1 Papaver californicum | reverse complement strand
AGTATGTGTAGAAGCTTGACCTAGGTTGAATCCGAGTGGCGAATTGCGTCGGGTTACTTAGATTAACCTCAACTCACAAAGACCATAACTATCATTGGATTGAACTCGAGTGGAGGTACTCACTCAGGTTATCCGGTGCTAAGAATTCAAAGGGTGGAGGTACTCATTCTTTGATGATATTAGGAGTTTTGCCGAAGTAGACGAGATAACTGGATACTTTAGGGTTTTTGGTATTACTAATGCATGAACGTTGAGTATGCTTTGATTAATAACATGTTGGAAAACGGACGATGAATTCTCTAACCAATACTTCTCATCCCTGATTTACGTTTTATTAATTTGCTTTAATTTACGTTAGTTTAATTTAGTTTAAGTAAAATAACAAACCCCCCCCCCCCCTGTCACTCACGTAATTGAAAGTAGATAACAATTTAATTGCCTCTCTGTGGGAACGAACTTGTTCTTATCCCTGTATTTAAATCTATTTTAGAGAGTAAGAACTTGATTATTTTGGTTGATTACGACACGACCAAATTTTGGCGCCGCTGCCGGGGAGGCATTGCGGATTGTTATTTATTTTTAGTTTCTAATACGGTTCTGAATATTTTTTTAAGTACTTGAATGCGCATACGACTTCGATCAGGCACTTTACTGAACGAACTAGTCCGGGCAGCCAACACGCCACTTCCTCCGAGTACAGCAAGCGAGTTTGCAGATTCGGACGTAGAAATAGAACCAGCAACAATGGCTGACGCAAATCGCACACTCAAAGATTTAGCATCTCATAAGATAGATACGCAACAATGGTGCATACAGACGGCTTCTACCTTTGAGATTAAGCCGGGACTGATCCGTGAGCTCCCGAAGTTTTACGGGATGACTAATGAGGACCCGAATAAGCATCTGATGAACTTCAATAACCTCATGATGGCCATGGTTGGGGCTGAACCCGACGTTAATGGAGCCATTCTTCGAGCTTTTCCATTTTCTCTGATGGACACGACTAAGGAATGGTTATACTATTTAACTTCCGGCAGTGTTACAACTTGGAACGGCTTGAAGAAGCTCTTTCTAGAGAGATATTTCCCTGCATCAAAGGCTTCTCGAATCCGTAAAGAAATTTGCGGAATGCAGCAGATGGCAGGCGAAACACTGTATGAATGCTGGGAACGGTACAAAAGATTAGTCGCTAGCTGCCCACATCACCAATTCAGCGATGCTTTGATCGTACAGTACTTCTACGACAGGCTTCAACAAAGCGACAAAAATCTTCTCGATGCTGCAGGTGGTGGTGCACTGGTAAACAAAACTGTAACTCAGGCTAGAGATTTAATTGAGGATATGGCAGCAAACTCTCAACAATTTCTGAGTCGTGAGTCACTCGTCAAAAGGGTTGCCGAAGTTAGCTCTTCACCGCACCTAGAGCACAAAATCAGTCAAATGGAAAAAACGATACAACAAATGGCTGCCGTGATCATTCCATCTTATAAAGAAATTGAGATGCACAATGATCCCTTAGTCCTCACATTACCAATGTCAGGATGGAATGTTAGAAAAATTCTTATGGATGGGGGCAGTTCATTGAACGTATTATTTCATGACACATTTTGCAAAATGGAACTCACAAAAGATCAATTACTCCCATCCCGGTATGTAATTTATGGGTTCAATGGAATGGCCTCAAGACCAGAAGGAGATATAGACTTGCAAGTATCAGTTGGACCGATCAACATTTCAACAAGATTCAGTGTAGTAAATGCTCCATCTGCGTATAATGCGGAGATAAGAATGCATGAAGAGCAGGAACAACAACAGCGTGAAAGGAAGAAAATCGTAGGACCGAAGCAAAGGAAGATGAAATCAATCAATATTTGAAAAGAAACACCGAACAAAAGTCAGCAAATGAGTTAGGAGAAAGCAGCAAGAGTCAAGAAAATTCAACAAGTCAGCAGTTCGAAGGACACTCATAGCAATTAAAGGGAACTCCAACTTCGATCGGGAATCCAAAACCAATTTTCACTTCTATAGAAGAAACTAAAATTGTAAATATTGGAACTTCAGAATGGCCTAAGCAAGTGCGAATTGGAACATTGATGAAAGAATACATGGAGCAAAGTTTAATCAAGTTACTTCGTGATTTTGTAGATATATTTGCATGGAAAATGGAGGATATGCCCGGGATAGATCCGAGCATCGTACAACACGAATTACGAATACGTCCCGATGCTACGCCATTTCGACAACGGATACGCAAGGTTGCACCGGAGTATCACGATCCAGTTGAAAAGGAATTAGCAAAGCTTCTAAGTGCAGGATTCATCCGAGAAGTGCGATATCCAACATGGATTTCTAACATGGTGATCGTTCCGAAAAGAACGATGGAGTAAGAATCTGCATAGACTTCACCAACTTAAATAAAGCATGCCCAAAAGATAGCTATCCACTTCCTAACATTGATCAGTTGGTAGATTCTGTAGAAGGCCATGAAGCATTATCTTTTATGGATGGTCAATCGGGATATAACCAAATTGCACTTGCTGAAGCAGATCAGGAACATACATCGTTCTTCACTCCTCGGGGGTTGTATTGCTATACCAGGATGCCGTTTGGATTAAGAAACGCGGGAGCAACATATCAACGATCGGTTGATGCAATTTTTAAACCTTGGATCGGACAAATATTAGAAGTTTATGTGGATGATATGTTGGTAAAAAGCAAATTATCTATCAACCATCTATAAGACCTCGCTGAAATCTTTGGTGCATTACGAAAATACAAGATGAAAGTTAACCCGGAGAAGTGTACTTTTGGTGTTACATCGGGGCGTTTCTTGGGTTATTTGGTTACAAAAAATGGAATTGAAGTTTATCCAGCAAAGATCCAAGCAATAACAGATATGCCATCACCCAACAGTATTAAAAGTGTACAAAAATTAAATGGATGTCTGGATGCTTTAAGAAGATTTATTGCCAGATCTTCAGAATGGTGCAAACCCTTCTTTGATATACTCAAGAAGAAAATAAATTTGAATGGAACGATCAATGTGAACAAGCTTTCCAAAGCATAAAAAAGCATCTAGCAACATTGCCAGCATTACAGAAACCGGTGATAGGTGCATAAATCATATATTTTAAGTAGTTTTTCCTGACCCTTATTTGATATATTTGAGTGAATTACATGTTTTATTATTACTTTCGAAGTTTAGTTGTCTTTTCAGGTTACAGTTCAGAAACCCGCAGAATGGAGCTGTATGAGAAGAATTACCGAGGAGCCAGTAAAACTCTGCTGAATTTAGTCCTTTCACCGTCCACAGTGTAGGAAATTGAATTACGAAGCCAACGGCGAAAGAACGAGGTCATTCTGATCTCGTATGAGGAAGTTATGGGCAAAGCCACATGGTGGCAAACTAGCTTGTGCTGCTAGCGCCCAGGCGCTAAGTTGGCTGAACCGCAAGTGCTAAGGTGCTAAGTGGCTAGTTGGAGGTGCTAGAGTGGTTTGGTGGACTAGTGGCTAGCCTTGGTGGAGTAGTAGCTAGCTTGGGGAAGTCATATGGGAGTAAGAATGAATATTGAGTTGCTATATCTTGTTGGGATGGAATAAGGAAACTTAGCACATTTCCTAATTCAACTAGGATTCTAAAGTGGCTAACTCTAGTTCTATAAGGAGAACTAAACTCTTCTCATGGCAAGTCTTTTGGCAAAATGGGACAGCAAATATTGGAGATATTCTCACGTAACTAATTGGGACAGACTCACGTAAGAAAAGGCTGGAAGAGTTGGATGCCGAGAAAAGAGGGATTACACGGTGATGTGGCAGAGCTAAAAAGAAGGCACTTACGTATAAAAGAAAGGAGTTTTTTTCTGCTGAGGGGGGATCACGAAAAACACAAAAAGTATACAGGGAAAACGTGAAGAAAACAGGAAGCTTCGTTCCTGGACAGCAAGAAAAAAAAGGCTGCTGGCTACTTCCGCAGCCACACTTCGGAGCTACGATCATTCGTTGCAATCCTTCCGGGTTTGAGTAATTTGTTTCTTAATTGTTTTCCATGGGTTTTAAGAAACCCATGATGAGCTAAACCCCTCTTATTGGTTAGGGATGTAATCTGAAGTTGGAAAACATGTATATTGATTGAATGGCGCATGCTTATACGTTCATGTTATTTTTATTATCGTTCATGTTCTACTGATTATAATGATATGTATGATTGATTGCTTGTTTGTTTGAGTTGCAAATTAGATAAACCTGCATTGATATCTACAGCTAAACTAGAGTTCTGAGAGTCGAATCTGTCGAGGAACTCTGGTTACAAGTAGTATAGCATATTTGTTAACGACGGGATGTTGCCATACGGATATGTGTAGAAGCTTGACCTAGGTTAAATCCGAGTGGTCCTTTACGCCGGGTTGCTTAGAATAACCTCAACTCACAAAGACCATTGCTATCATTGGGTTGAAATCGAGTGGAGGTACTCACTCAGGTTACCCGGTGCTAAGAATTCTAAAAGTGGCGCTTTCCACTTTTTGATGATATTAGGAGTTTTGCCGGAGTAGACGAGATAACAGGCTACTTTAGGGTTATTGGTATTACTAATGCATGAATATTGAGTATGCTTTGATTGATAACATGTTGGAAAACGGACGATGAATTCTCTAACCAATGCTTCTCTCCCTGGTACACGTTTCTATTAATTTGCTTTAGTTTGCTTTAGTTTAATTTAGCTTAATTCACAACATAAAACCCCCTTGTTTACTTGCGTAACTAAGAATAATAACAATTTAATTGCCTCTCTGTGGGAACGAACTTGTTCTTATTTGCTATACTTAAATCTATTTTGGAAGAGTAAGAACTCGATTATTTTGGTTGATTAAGACACGACCAAATTTTGGCGCCGCTGCCGGGGAGGCATAGCGGATTGTTATTTGTTTATGGTTTCTTTTTATTTTCTTTTTGTTTTTCTTTCTGATTTTTTTTTTCTAACCTAGTTTTGAGAATCTTGTTTCAGGTACTTCATGTACAGTGCACAAGATCAAGCTTATAATGGTAAAAGCCCGGACTAGTTCGCTCAGTGGAATACCAGCTCGACGTCGTAAAAGCATTCAAGTACCTGAAAAATTCAGCAAGAAAAAGTAACAAAAAATAAAAATAGAACGAAACTAAAAATAAACAATAATCCGCTATGCCTTCCCGGCAGCGGCGCCAAAATTTGGTCGTGTCGTAATCAACCAAAATATTCAAGTTCTTACTCTCTAAAATAGAATGAAGTATAGGGATAAGAACAAGTTCGTTCCCACAAGGAGGCAGCAATTTATGCTAATTTTCAGTCACGTAAATAGCAACAGGGGGGATTTTCTTAGTGATTTAAGCTAAATTAAACTAAGGTAATTTGCAAGTAATAGAGATGTGTATCAGGGAGAAAAAGCATTGGTTAGAGATTTCATCATCCGTTATCCAACATGTTATTAATCAAAGCATACTCAACATTCATGCATTAGTAATACCAAGAACCCTAAAGTAGCCAGTTATCTCGTCTACTTCGGCAAAACTCCTAATATCATCAAAGAATGAGTACCTCCACCCTTTGAATTCTTAGCACCGGATAACCTGAGTGAGTACCTCCACTCGGGTTTAACCCAATGATTGCTATGGTCTTTGTGAGTTGAGGTTAATCTAAATAACCCAGCGCAATTCGCCACTCGGATTTAATTTAGGTCAAGCTTCTACACATACATGCATGGCAATTTTAAGTATTGTTAGCAAATATGTTATACTACTTGTAACCGGAGTCCCTCGACAAAATCGACTCTCAGAACTCAAGTCTAGTTATAGATATAAATGCCTTTTTACTTGATTCTAGACTCAAATAAATCACCAATCAATCATATATCATTATACTTAGTAGAACATGAACGATATTAAGAACAACATGAAATTGTGAGATATGCGACATTCAATTAATAAACATGTTTTCAAACTTCATATTACATCCCTAACCAAAAAGAAGGGTTTAGCTCATCATGGGTTTCTTAAATCCCATGGAAAATAATTAAGAAATAAATACTCAAACCCGGAAAGATAGCGAAGAATTGATTGTAGCTTCGAAGTGTTGCTGCAATGGTAGCCAGCAGCCTCCCAACGCTGCTGTCCTCTTCTCCTTGCTGCTGCCTTCTTTCCACCGTGTATATTCTCCCCCTTTTGCTGTCTCAAAACCCTGTATACTTTTATATGATAACGTCCTAATCCTATCCAGCAGCAAACTCTATAAAAAGAGCTTCCTTCCAGCCGTGAAACTTGTTCGACTGCCTCTTGTGTAGCCCAATTGTGTAGCCAACTTGTATATCCAACTTGAATACGTGAACCTGACCCCCAAATATCCCTTGGGTCTCCTATATATGCTATAGCTACCTCTCCAAAAGGCTTGCCACGAGAAAGGCCTGATTTCTTTCTATAGAACTTGAGTTAGTCACTTTCACAATCCTAGTAGAACTAGGAAATGTGCTAAGTTTCCTTATTCCACTCCAACAAGATATATCAACTCCAAACTCTTTCCTAATCCCATATGACTTCCCCAAGCTAGCGACTACTCCACCAAGGCTAGCCACTAGCCCATCAAACCACTCTAGCACCTCCAACTCGTCACTTAGCACATTAGCACATACGGTTCAGCCAACTTAGCGCCTGGGCGCTAACAGCCCAAGCTAGTTTGCCACCATGTGGCTTTGCCCATAACTTCCTCATACGAGATCGGAATGACCTCGCTCTTTCGCCGTTGGCTTCGTAATTCAATTTCCTACACTGTGGACGGTGAAAGGCCTAAATTAAGTAGAGTCTTACTGGCTCCTCGGTAATTCCTCTCATACAGCTCCATTCTGCGGGTTTCTGAACTGTAACCTGAAAAGACGACTAAACTTCGAAAGTAATCAAAATACCTAATAATTCACTCAAGTACAGCACATAAGGGTCAGGAAAAACTACTTTAAATGTATGATTTATGCACCTATCAAATTCCCCCAAACTTGCCTTTTGCTAGTCCTCGAGCAAACTATCTATCTAAACTAATAAAAAAGAACAAATACAACTCCGTTTCGTCGAGTAAACGGTTACACTTAGCATGTGCAACAAGCCTTTAAACCCCTAGGTGTCCCTAGTGGACGAGTTTTGTCTCGTGAGGGTTTACAAGAGATGTACCCACAAAACCTACTTCAACTTTTAAAAGTTCCAAAGCACCTGCATCCGAAAAGCTACGAAGACATAAAGTTTCTACATACCAACAATAAGAAGTCAGAAATATAAAAAACATTATTCTCATGCTTAATCCTTGAGTTTGGAGAAAACCACCAAATAAAAGAGTCCCGGTTCGAGAGTGACCGAATATTTCTGCCTCACCAATAGGGTTTTATGAATTTGACACTCAAAGGACGCACTTTATGGTTCTCACATATGTGCAGGCAAGAATAAAAATAGAAGGCCTACACATGTTGACGGGTTGGAAGGAAAGGTAACCTTCCGAGTCATATTAATATGTTATCCCGTAGAATGGGACAAGAAAGAACCCCTTTTTGTTTTTCTAGTGATCTCTAAGAAAGGAAATCAACCGTTATGCGAAGATGGGAATTGTTACTTACCTTCTCATCCGGTCGGCAATCAGCACCATTCTCCCAACATCCCATAGAAACGTCTCCGGTCTTGACTGTAGCTCATAAACTCTTGCTCTTCGTATGCCTTGATCACTTGTAGCTCTTTTTCTTACGTACGCAGCACCAAATGTGCTAAGTTTTCAGCCGCATCTTTTTCTTCGTTGCTGCCTATTCTTTTTCTTGTTTGTTTCTGGCTCTTTTTCCAAATGTGCTAAAGATTTTATAAATATCATATTTTGTGCAGGAACAATATTCAGAGCACAATCCAGTAAAAAGTGAAAGATTGCAAAATAATGTTTTCAACGATAATAAGTTAAGCTTCAAAATAACAAAGGATCGGGACACAAAAACAGAACATCAAAAGATGAAGCTAAGAACATTAAAGCAAAAAGCAAGTACAACTACGCTTCAGGGTTGGACCGTCGGGGTGGTTGAGGAGGAACCACTGGAACGGCAGCACGACCATTCAAAACAGAAGGATCGGCTTGAGCACGATCCAAGGCAGAATTGAATGACATTGCAATTTTTGCCTTGGCATCCTGTCTCACCCAGACGATATAAGCGTGCATGTAATCAATTTCTGATTGAAGATCTTTAATCTTTTGCTGATCCTTCTCTACTTTCTCTTTTTCAGCATTTAATTCCTTT
This sequence comes from Papaver californicum, assembly GCA_023531435.1. NCBI lineage: Eukaryota > Viridiplantae > Streptophyta > Magnoliopsida > Ranunculales > Papaveraceae > Papaver > Papaver californicum. Next base: position 181,189 of record JAJJMC010009936.1, on the reverse strand, counting down.
AATAGCTCATCAGATCTTAATTGTACTTTTATAATTTCCTGTTCTTGAGCACTCAGCTGAGATTGTAAATCCCGAAGCTTGATTGTATTCAGGGCCATATTTTTCTCTGAAGTCTTCAGCTCTTCAGTAATGTTTGCTATCGTGTTGTTTGCAATGTTGAGTTCGGCTCCTGCTACAGTTGCTCGGCCATTGGCTTCATTAATCTTCTTTTCTAGCACTGAAAATCAGAATAAATATTAGATAAACCATATAACACCTTCAATAAAACAAGCATATAACTCAAACATATACCTCTAACTACAGACTTAAACTCTGCTTCTTTAAGGGTTAAAGTTTTCAGAACTTCCTGATATTTGGATTCAGCTCTATTACGTCTCCAGCTACTCAACTCAATACTATCGGACAATTGTGCTAATTTCCCCTTAACCAGTTCCATATCCATATTTACTTCTCTTGCATGATTGTTCAACTGATTCATCCTACGCTGGAACCTAAACAGGGATTCCAAGTCTCCCTCTGATCCCATAAATGAATGGTAGAACTTCAAAAAAAAAAGAAGGACCTTCTGCCATAATCAGGATTTCATTCAAAGAAGAAGGAAGACTAAGCGAGTACGATTGATCAAAGCACTCGCTTTCGGACCAAGCATGCCGAGTACTATTCCGTGAAGCAGCACTAAATGAAGTCCGCAGCCTAGCCATTGAAGCACTATCGGATTTCAATGAGTCGTGCTGAGTGGAAGTATTCAGAAACCCTTTAGAAACAAACCATTGAAAGGCTTCATCTTCTTTACCTGCAAGAGTAATTCCATCATCCTCTTCAGAGAAGGGCGATTGAATGGAGGGTTCAGCATCTGGCATCTCATCATCGCTATCATTAGCAGGAGCAGCAGATCGAACTAATATCCCGATGGGGGCATTTGATGCATGAATAACTCCAGGAACGTTTTCATCCCCAACAGGGCTCGGGACATCAGGAACAACTGAAGCTGAAGCTCTTGGAACTATATTTTCAACATTGGCCTCTTCAGAAATCTCATTTCTTTGTTCCTCCACAACAACATTTTCATTTTCAACATTTTCTTCAACAGCAACAGCTTCGATCAATTCTTCTATATTTTCTTCCTCAATAGCAATACCGTCTGCTTCTTCTTGAGGTAATCCAGTAAAAACTGTTATTGTACCGCTACACGGAGCAGTATGCTCTATCTCAAAGGTAAAAGGAAGGGGAGAAAAGGACTCAAAGATATTAGAGGGAGCAGTGGCGGTAGGAACAACTTCAGAAATGGATTGGGGTATTGAAGGCTGCTCTGAAGAAAGAATAGGTTCCCCCATGCTAACAGGAACAACATTGATGATAACATGCTGTCCCAACACTTCTGTACGGACCGAACCTTCAGCATCCTGTCCCGTAGCAGTTATAAGAACGGAACTGCTGCTCCCCTGTTGTTGTTTTGAAAGTGGTAAATAAGGTGATCGTTTCTCGAACTTGTAAAGGTAATGATTTTAGAAAATAATGATTTTAATTAACTCTAGAAAATTCCAGGAGTATGAAAAAGACTAAATAACCTAAAGATGATTTTTGAATAATTTTAAAAGGACCAGGAATCAGGAATCAGGTAATTCTAACAACCTATGTGATTAATCAGATAATTCTTTTTTAAATTAATTGAAGCGCAAGTAATTGCCAAAATTGGTTTCGTTATGCTAACAAACAGAGGTAAATCACAAGCATGGACTATCAAAATTAATTAACCAAGCATAATCCATCAAGCAAAAGCGCAACTGTTGAAATAAAACCGTTTTCACTATTTAAAACTATGCAATTCTAATAACAAAAGAATTATAAATAATTATTAGAAAATAATTAAATCACATAAAATTGAGAAAATTACCTTATCCATCATCCCAGTAAATAGACTTAGCCCATGGTGGAGAAAACTTGCTCAAAAGAACTCTTCATTGCTCAAAATATCGATTACAAAGTTGAATAATGGTGTAACAGCTGATTTGATACGCGTATATGCGTTACAGAAGAAGGTTCAGCTGTTACAGGAAAGTTTTAAGCAACAAAAATACAGGAAGAATAGGCAACATAAATATTTGAATCAGCAGCAGATGTAAATGTTGCTGAGTCTTCTTCTCCGGTGATGGCTGGATGAAGAACAACCGGCCGGTGCAGCAGCAGCTAGTCGGCGGCGACAGAACCTTCACCGGAATTCTCTGTTTTCTTCTCTAGGCTTTTTTGTCGATTTTTCTTGGCTTCTCTTGGTTTATATAGGTAGTAGAAACCCTAGAGAGAGTTCTAAACCTAATAGAATTCTCTAAAACAACCCACAAATCTCAATCCTAATCGAAACATGATTCCGGCCATATACATGATTTCCGAGCTGATTTCA
>JAJJMC010009936.1:152191-178781 GCA_023531435.1 Papaver californicum | reverse complement strand
CACTTTTTGAGCCAATTTTTCCACAAATCTTTATTCTTCTGATGTACCTACAAAAGTATAAAAACACGTAATATTTGCAAAATCGAATACTAATTTAATAGAAACTAGGGTGCAATTTAGACACTAAAATGTGTCTATCATCCCCTCACCTAAACAATCTCTAATTTCCCCTTCCTCTGGAAAATAAAAGAAGAGCGACACATGTAAGGCGATTAAAGAAGGAAACAATGAAATTAAGAAGAATGAGAAGCACACAATCAAAGCCGTATCGAAGGATCGAAACGGGACAGATGTGAAAGACTAAGCAAATCTCTGCATGATCGACACCTAAGATCGGGAAAGTAACATCACACTAATCGAAACAGATAGCATTAAATGCGTATCGAACGGGAAAGTAAGAATAATTATGAGCATGGAGCGGGAAAGTAAGAATGATGATGAACATGGAGCGGGAAAGTAAGGCGATAATTACTTTTATCATACGAATGACACGTATGATCGGGAAAAAGTTGATTCTCAAGGAACGGAGAACACGTGTAAACCATACAAGGTAACAGACCAAAAAGCAAAAGGCATGACCTGTCAATCTTATAAACATCCCGATCCTAATATAATAAGGAGAACGATAGAGGGTATCTGGACAAGAGGGACCCACTAATAAATCTATAAATAGAAGAGAGCATTCAACGGAGAGGGGGTCGGAAAATCAAAGGGAAGAAACGCTAAGGAATTTTTATCAAAGGGATAGGAGAAAGATTATTAGGTATGTATATACTGTGGATGATTAGATCAGAAGAAGGGTACCTTCATGATTCATTTTCTTGATTGTTAAAGATGATGGATTTGTAACTGTAATTTAATCAGATTTATGATCTGTAAATGAATGATTGTAAAAATGTTTATCAAATCATTGTTTTAAAAGAGGATTCTGTGTATCAACTCGTTAGCTAAAATCTTATGTTTATTGTATTATCATTAAATCATTGGTTGTTAATGTCAATGGGAAGTTTCGCATAAACACCCTAATTGTTGTTAAACTCAATCAAACTGATCTAAACAGATCTAGTTGGTCTTCAATTGATTCAAATACGATTGAAAACCGTGGTGTAACCATTTTTTTCAATATCATCTAATTCGATCAAATTTGATCATTTGTTTTAAAAATTGATTTCATAGTCAAAGAATATCAGTCTCAAATTATTGTTAGATTACATCAAGTCGATCTAAACAGATCAATTTTTGTCTTTAGTTGCTTCCAATTAAAATGAAATAAGAAAACCGTGGTGTAAAACGAAATATACTGTTGTGTAACAAAAAACAGTTAGGAAAACTTATGTTCACTCCGCATTAACCGTCGCAATATATGAAAAATTTAGGTAAATTAGTCCGCTTGAATTTTTGGTCGGCCTACACCGGTCATCTAGTATTACAATCCAGTGTAGCATAGCGAGTTTCAGTTAATTAATTTTTGCAATCTGATATCACGATCAACCCAGTGTTCGTTAACTCATGTGACTAGCAAGTTAGTATCAAAAAATAGATTACTGAATGTCAAACAAATAAAAAATAAAAGTAATTTTTGTTCCTATCCCTCTCTTTCTCTATTCTCTCAATGTCTATATATACTGAAAGTTGTAAACATTGAGATGAATATAAAAAAAAACAATCTTTGTATCAAAAAAAGAAGATAAGAGTATTCAGTTCTTACACAAAAATGATGCATAATGATATGATCCAATTCTAATTAGACAGAATACCACAGGTTTTAGTAGTAGTTCTCTAAATATGTTTATAAATTAGTGTTCTTTATCTGTTACATTTCTCAGCAAATAAATCATCCGATTCTATCTCCTTCTAACTTATACGGTTTTTATTACCTGCTGCTAATGTAATTCACTTCTTACCATTCTACCAAATGAAACTAATTTGCATGGCTTATTCAGAGACAAAAGAAGATCTTAAACTAGATGGATACACGGAGGCAAGAATCATCAACAAGTAGGAAGCGCCAATGGATGAAAGCCCGTTTGAGGTGTTGCAGGAGGTCAATGGAGTGGGATCCTACAAGAGAAGATTACAAGTGTAGATATAGGCGATACCATGGAGGTGTTGCCCGTTTGAGGTGTTGCCCTTTTGTGACTATCTTAGATATAGGCGATACCATGGAGGGATCCCCGATAGCAAAGACGAAACTTGCCATTCAAGTTCTTGCTCCAGAAACTTAGCCATGCAGATCATTTGGCTATCGTCACTTTCAACAAGGAAGCTGACAAGTTGTGCCCACTGCGCCAGATAACAGAAACTTCTCGGATGGAGATTGCTTATCAGGTTAACGCTTTAGAAGCCGAGTCTAGCACAAACACTGCTGCTGGCCTCAAAATGGCCTTAAAAATACTCAATGAACACACCCACACAGAAGGGCGTTGTGTTGCCATCATGCTTATATCTAAAGGCATAGAGGATGATGAGAGCGATGCTGCCAACACTACAAGAAAAACGGGTTTAAGCGACAGGTGGTTTTAAGTCGCTTAAAGCCCCTTTTGAGTCGCTATAACTCTTATAGCGATTAAAAGTGGCACTCGCTCCCCTGGTTGTACAAAGCCTGCTTTCTAAAGGTCTAGAGCGTCTAGGAAGTCGCTCTAGTAATCAACAAACTTACCTAATGAGAGTACTCTTTTCATTGCTTCAGAGCTAGACCAACCACCAGGGAGCAAGTAAAATTTTTATCGCTTAATAGCTAGACCAACCAATAGAGCAAGTAAAATACCAATCGCTTCAGATAGACCAACCATCCTAAAGCAAGTAAAATACCTAGTTGATAGATACATGGAACAACTCGGCATGAAATTGCTTTGTTAAGGTTTTAGGCGACCAAATAATTTTGCTCGCTAAAAGCGATTTCTAATTTTGATCGGCCTGAAGTTGGTTGCTTAAGTTTTTAAGCTACCGAATATTTTTACTCTCTAAAACCGATTTCTGATTATGGATCTATTAAAATACCTAGTTGATAGATACATGGAACAACTTAACCTGAAGTTGGATGCTTAGATTTTTAAGCTACCAAATTGTTTTGCTCCCTAAAAACCTGAAGTTGGTTGCTTAGATTTTTAAGCTACCAAATTGTTTTGGAATTCTGATTTTGTTAGACCTGAAATTGATTGCTTAAGTTTTTAAACTACCAAATTTCTTTGCTCGCTTTTGATTTAAATAATCCCAAAATGTAATAATAATTAAAAATCAATATTGGACGTTATCACTAATAAGATTATATAATTATAAATGACAAATCCTAATTAAGATTCTACAATTATAATTACCCACTTTTAATTGTTATATAAGAAAAATTAATTGTTTATATAAGAAAAAATTAATTGCTACCTCGAGTAACTGATCAAGGAGATATAGGGACACGATTTCTTGTTTTTGTGTTTCCCACATGTACCTTAACTCAGTTATAGTGTAGTATAGCTGGACGATCATTACCCTTTAACCTATTTCGGTCGCCTTACTCAGATTCAATGGGATTTCATCGGGTTTTCCAGTTATCCTCATTTTAACCGAATGTATATTGATTTTAGTCAATTTCACCCGTTATCTGATGTGATTTTAATATAGTGGTAAAAGGGTTTGATTCTCGGACTTGTGAAGATTTAATTTCTAGACCTAATTTTTAATTACTAAAAATAAATAAGATTAAACAGATTTGATTTTAAAAAAAGATGGAAGAAAACTAGGGTTTAAGATTCCACCATTCACCAGTACTTCTGTGATATGCCTAACAATTCTATGCTCAATTTAATCTAAAACCTAAGCATGAGACATCAAAAGCAGTCAACCCAGCATGACTTATCAAAAGAGAACACAACTATTTAAGAAAAACCATTTTTTTCAATTTTAATCAAGCAATTAATAATAAAAGAATTGTAAAGAAATTATAGATAAAATAGACATACCACTTAATTATTGGAAGAAAGGCTTCCTCCGTCACCCCAGTGATGGTGATTAGCTCATTGTAATGGAAACGCACTCAAAATATAGTTTCATTGCTCGAAAAGTGCTTACAATGGTTAAAAAGAAGTAACACAGAAGTTTTGAGACGCTTAAAAGCGTTACAGTGAATGGTTCGTAGTGTTACAGGAGGAATAAAAGGGAACATGAATAAAGATCGGACTAAAAGTGCAGCAGAGAACCGACTGCTTCAGCAGCTTAATAGACGACTGAACAGAGACAGAATCAACGACAGTTTCCTGTCGCCTTTTGTTCTTCAGCGTGTTCTTCCTCTTCAGCAGCAGCAGAAAACTCCTTTTTTTTCCTGATTTTTTTACTGTGGCTCTCCTCCCAGATTTAAGCCCTTCTCTTCGGTATATATAGGGTATACAAACCCTAGAGAGACTCCTAAAGCGATTCAAACTCCTAAAACAACTCCAACTCAATCTCAGATTGAGAATTATCCGAAAAAAAATATTTTTCCTTTTCCGGCTGTGACACGGCTCTGCAGCCATTTTTTTCCAGCGTTAATCACTCATACTTGACGTGTTTGATCTTCTTTTGGTTTCTTCTTTAATTGGGTAGCTTGAAATCAACCAAAAATCCCTTAAAAATCGGTTCACACAATTCAGCAGAACTTTTCTTTCACACAAGTAGCTTTCCCGCCATTTTCTTGTATTCAAATTTGATTGAAGGGTGCCTTTAACAACTGCCTGGGTGCCTTTAACACTTTTAGAGCCAAATTTTCCCAAATTATTTATTTCTCAAAAATACCTACAAAGACATAAAAAGACATAATAAGTACAAAATCGAACACTATCAAAACAGATAATTAAGCGTAATTTAGACACAAAAATGTGTCTATCAAATACTCCCAAACTTACTATTTGCTAGTCCTCGAGCAAATAAAAATAAAAATAAAATCCTAAATCACTTTCGCAGGAATTGCGACTACATTTAGCATATGTAATAAGCCATTAAACTCCTAGGTGTCCCTAGTGGACGAGTTTTGTCTCGTGAGCGTTTACAATAGGTATACCCACAAAACCTTTACTCCAAATTTTAGCTACTCGTGAACGATTAAGGATAAACACTAAACAAGCTATTTAGTTGGCTTACTCAATTCTTCGTCTATGGGAATCATTACCCTATATGAGTCCAATTGTTGTACACGAGTGTTTACTCAAGCATACTAAAATTCATATATAAGACAACAAAGCTCTACTCAGATAGTCGTTCAACTACAAGACTCAGAATCTATCAAAGTTCAATCACATGAAAATATTTAGAAGATGGGCATGGAAAATGTGAAGGTAGCATGTGTTGACTAAGGTGAACGGTGTTTCCCATATCTGTCTGAAGGTCAGTGCCAGGATGAATCCTAATAGTTTGAGATACATAGTCTTAAACCTAATACTAATATCGACTCAACTGGTATATACATCAAGGGTCCCAACGATCGATTTATAAAACGATAAATATATTGACAACATGATTGGATCAAATTGAATCCAAGCGCATGATTCTTATCAGCATCTTACGTGATAGTTCGCATGGATCCTACGTTCCACGCTTGCTTAGACGACGGAGACAGGGAGAACACACATATATTGCTATCAAAGTGTCAATATTTTTTTTTCTCTTCTTTTTTTTTTTTCTTTTTTTTTTTCGAATAAAGCAAGAATTGGGATTGATCTCAAAACACTCTACTTTATTTCATCCTGACGGCGATAACAATTTGATACTGGGCCCCACTAAATCGTCAATTGCTTCTTCTAAGTTATAATCAAGTGGTGCATCCTAACTCATATTTAAAATCTCTACGGGTCTATCTTGGTTATCTACAACTATTGTTTCTAAATCATTGGACTCTAAAACAGTATTCTCAGGATAAACCCGTTCCTCTAAACCATTATCGGTTTCAAAACAAGAGAGTTCTACATCGTCTAAAACAGTGGTATCTCTGGTCAAATCCTCTTCCTTTTGAATAGGTGAATGATCATTAAAATTATTTGGATTTGAACAAGAAACAACACTATCATCATGAAGCACAATTGGAGTGACAATTTCCTGATCACTATGTTTTTATATTTCAAGTTCTTCACCAACACTATCCTCATCATCATAAAAACATGAAGATGTTTGAACCTCGTCTAAATAAGTAGTGTTACTAATTCTATCCTCGTCCTCTTGACTAGGTGAATAATTATCAAGGGTAGCACTATATTGGCAATTAAGATCATTTTGAGCAATATTATTATTTGCAGACATTTCATTCACACTTAATACAAACCTTTTTGTACTCTCAGTCAACTCCCTGAGGGATTCTTTTAGAAAATCAAATGGATCATAAGGGGTACTGGTTTGCAACTGCTCATGTGATTCTTCTAGAGGCATACTAGGTTCATGGGGAGTACTAGATTGCATCTGCTTTAGGGCATCCCTCCAAGATAACGAACTCAAATCATCATGGGGAGTACTAGATTGCATTTGTTTTAGGGCATCCCTCCAAGACAAAGAACTAGAATTTTGCTCACTTTCATGTTCATAAGACGGGTGTATGTACGAATAGTAATTGGGATCACCTTGGTATGAGTAATGGCCTCCAAAAGGTTGGTGGTGATCCCGATTACTATCCACACAATGTTGATAGTATGGATAATGTCTTTTTTTAAATTCAGTCGGATATTCATTGTATTGGTCCTCATAATACCAGTTCGACATTTTCTAAAAAATAAAAATTCCTAATTAATAAAAATCTAAGAAAATAAATTCCGACATGAATGGGTTTCTAAACATTCACAAACAAAGCCGACTCAACCAAATCAAACCTATTGAATCTAGCAAACAAAAATCATGATGGCTCCACTTAGATTGTTTCTAGACCAGCTTTTATTCTTTCAAAAGGCAACTGGTTACAATTTTAGCAAACCTCTTAGAACTATCCTAATTAGATTAAGTCGAAGAAAAACAGGATAAGCTCTAAGGATCTTTGATAACCCTGTCTCTTTGGCACTTTTCCCTGGGTTACAAGGCGTCTCTAATCAACTTAAAATAATCTTCCTGATCTTCGAGTTAGGCTAATAAAGTAACCAGTACAGTCCTTTTGAACGATTTTCCAATAAGCTCGATACCCTATAGGTCTCTTTCTAGTCAAAATTTTAAGGTTTTAGGTTCGCGTTTGGTAACGTGTTCCTAAAGCGGGCAAGAAGGAAACGGTGATGAATCCGAGTCCTTATCTTGTATGGCCATTTCTTGCCCTTTACTAGAAAAGTAAGTCCGTTTTCAATTTCTCAACATATATGCATACGAAGGAATAAAGTAAACCCACTTGCAGGGGATTCGTGGGTTGATCGAGTCTTACCTCCCGTACCAGACGGGGGATGAATCAGTTGTAGTCGACTTGGGCCACCGACTCCTGTGTCAGTGTGCGAACCCAAGGGGCCGAGACAATATCGTAATTGTCGTCCTTTCCTGTAGCAGTTTATATTTAATAATACCCTTCCGTAAGGTTTAAAAATAAATAAAGTGTCCAAAGTCCCAAAAATAATGTCCAAAAAGTGTCCAAAAAAATTAAAAAAAAATTACAGAAATAATAAAATCCTAATACACTTTTCTAAAAGAACACAAATAAAATCTAAATAAAATAAAATCTAAGAAAACTCTTCGTCTTCTTTTTCGTTCTTTAAGCTTTAACTTTTAACTCCAAGTCTTTATCTTTAATTCCAAGTCTTTTGCTCACTTTCTTTTCGATCCAAAATCCAACCTGTAGCAAAAAGAGAAATACCAAAAGAAACGTAAAATAGAACAAAGTAAAATAATAAAAATAAAAATAAAACCTAAAAATAAATCTAAAACTCTAAACCTAAAAACAAGTCCGCGTCGGCGGCGCCAAAAATTGATGTGATTTTAATATAGATGTAAAAGGGTTTGATTCTCGGACTTGTGAAGATTAAATTTCTACACCTAATTTTTAATTACTAAAAATAAATAAGATTAAACAGATTTGATTTTAAAAATAGATTGAAGAAAACTAGGGTTTAAGATTCCACCATTCACCAGTACTTCTTTGATATGCCTAACAATTCTATGCTCAATTTAATCTAAATATGCCAAAAACAGGTTTTTAAAAGAATAATTGTAAATCCTAAGCATGAGACATCAAAAGCAATCAACCCAGCATGACTCATCAAAAGAGAACACAACTATTTAAGAAAAACTATTTTTTCAATTTTAATCAAGCAATTAATAATAAAAGAATTGTAAAGAAATTATAGATAAAATAGACATACCACTTAATAATTGGAAGAAAGGCTTCCTCCGTCACCCCAGTGATGGTGATTAGCTCATTGTAATGGAAACGCACTCAAAATATAGTTTCATTGCTCGAAAAGTGCTTACAATGGTTAAAAAGAAGTAACACAAAAGTTTTGAGACGCTTAAAAGCGTTACAGTGAATGGTTCGTAGTGTTACAGGAGGAATAAAAGGGAACATGATAAAGATCGGATTAAAAGTGCAACAGAAAACTGACCATTTCAGCAGCTTAATAGACGACTGAAACAGAGACAGAATCAACGACAGCTTCCTGTCCCCTTTTGTTCTTCAGCGTGTTCTTCCTCTTCAGCAGCAGCAGAAAACTCCTTTTTGTTCCTGATTTTTTTACAGGCTCTCCTCCCAGATTTAAGCCCTTCTCTTCGGTATATAGGGTATAAAAACCCTAGAGAGACTCCTAAAGCGATTCAAACTCCTAAAACAACTCCAACTCAATCTCAGATTGTGAATTATCCGAAACAAAATATTTTTCCTTTTCCGGCTGTGACACGGCTCTGCAGGCATTTTTTTCCGGCGTTAATCACTCGTACTTGACGTGTTTGATCTTCTTTTGGTTTCTTCTTTAATTGGGTAGCTTGAAATCAACCAAAAATCCCTTAAAAATCGGTTCACACAATTCAGCAGAACTTTTCTTTCATGCAAGTAGCTTTCCCGCCATTTTCTTGTATTCAAATTTGATTGAAGGGTGCCTTTAGCAACTGCCTGGGTTCCTTTATCACTTTTCGAGCCAATTTTTCCCAAATTATTTATTTCTCAAAAATACCTACAAAGACATAAAAAGACATAATAAGTACAAAATCGAACACTATCAAAACAGATAATTAAGCGCAATTTAGACACAAAAATGTGTCTATCATTATCACACTTAATTTCTCTCAGATTATATCGGTTTCTCCCACTATCCATCATTTTGACCAAGTGCCCGTTGACTTTGGTAATTTCGGTTGGCCTCATTCAATTTCTCTCGGATTCCATTAGTTTCATTGCTGGATTTAGAGTTCTAGTATAGATACTGAGACTAATTAGATCGAAAAATGCATATTTTGGTTCACACAACTAGATACATTACTCATTCTAGATCTGGTGCGACCTAATATCATCCTGATCTGGAATGAGTAATGTATTATGTAAGCAAAATCTTGAGTTGAATAAATTTTTCTTAGAGTTGATTATGTAAGCATATCCAATTAGATCGAACGAATTTTAGAACAGGACGAATTTGTCTTAGAATAAACTTACGTAAATTTGTAAGCATGTCAAATTAGGTCAAATATATGGATGAAACTAGCTAGGATACTCTACTTCTTTTAGATTCTATCGGTTTCTATGGTTATTTATCAACATCACTAAATGTCCATTTACCTCAATCATTTCACATTATATCCGTCAATCGTTGTGCATTTATAATCATTTCTGGTTCACTTAATTTCGTTTGTTATCCGTCAATCTTACCCTATGTCAGTCGACCTTACTCAATTTCTCTCAAATTCTATCGGTTTCTCCCATTATCCATCATTTTGACCGAGTGCCCGTCGACCTTGGGAATTTCGGTTGGCCTCACTCAATTTCTCTCACGGTTTCATTGCTAGGTTTAGAGTTATGGTATAGATATTTAGACTAATTAGATCGAAAAAGACATATTTTGGTTCACACAACTAGATATTGACCTCCGATATACATTCCGATCAACCAGATATGGAACAAAGCGGATTTCACATGATATTCAATGTTCTCACCCGCAGTCACTTAATTTCAGACAATATCCATCAAATTTACGGATATCATTCAATTTCACCTGTTATCCTTCGACCTAACTCAAATTTATATGTTATAAATCGATTTCACATACTATCCCTCGATGTTGATGCCACGATTTTGTTTTTTGCACAAGAAATTTTAGGGTTCACCCGATCAATTTTCAAAGATATCCATCAAATTTACTTGACATCACCCAATTAACCTGAAATTACTCGACATCACTTATTTTTGCTTGTTATCCATCAATTTCATCCAAAATTTGGCAAGGTGGACGATAATAAAGAATTACATTAGATATTGAACATTCGTCCAAAGATTTTTAACTTACAACAAATTGAAGATTTGTTTGGTTTCTCACATTTCCCCACAACCTCGCCTAATTTCATACATTATTCATCAATTATTTGTTATTCAATTTACTTAACTTCACTCAATTACTTAGTATAATTTAGGTAGCAATCAACAATGCAAAATTGGTCACACAAGACGCTCAATTCCTCAATGACCTTTTCCCCTCACCAAAACCCTAAACCTATCGATGTTCGTCGTATTATCCTTAATAACCTCTTCCCCTAAGTCAGAATCTTCACCGGTAGCCTAATCCTACCGATGTTTTTCATATTATCCTCGATGACCTTTTTCCCTCACCGGAATTCTATACCTATCAATGTTCGTCATATTATCTTTAGCGACCTTTTTTTTCTAAGTCATAATCTTCATCGAAACCCTAAGTCTACCGATGTTCGTCATATCATCCTTAATAACCTCTTTCCCTAAGTTATAAATTCGTTGGAACCCTAAATCTACCGATGTTCGTCATATTATCCTTAATTAATGACCTTTTCCACTAAGTCGAAATCTTCACCGGAACCCTAAACTTACCGATTTTGTTCATATTATATCCTTAATAACCTTTTCCACTAAATCAAAATCTTTACCAGAACTCTATCGTCGATAACAATATCCAAATTAATTTATATATATTCTTTGGATTTTTTGTACCGAAGGTTGATGATAAAATTCAATGCACTAGTTCGTTTTAGCACAAAGAGAACCGCACATGCTTTTTCATACACTTGTCTCAATCTGTATGAGAATCCAAAATCAAATCTGTACCTTCCATCAAAATCCCATGATCCGTATGACTATCCTTATCCACTTTTCAAAATTTCTATTCAAAACCCTAAATGTTTTTTTTCCCTTCATTTTCCTTTTTTTCTTTATCTCTCTTTATCGGTTCACAAGCTGTTGTTTATGGAGATTTTCATAAATATAGATCAGTTGATTTACTTCTCTTACTGATCTCTTTTTCTCCATCACATATTCTCATATCAACATTGATGAATACTTATTCTTGACTTGAAAATATTAGGTTTCAAAGTTATGAGTTTGTTTTATTTTTTTCAACTTATATCAAATTGAAGTTAGGGCTTGTACAAATCTTTGTTAGAATTAGAGATTTTGGAGTCAGGGTTTCTTCAAATCTCTTTTAAAATTAGAGATATTGGAGTTAAGATTTCTACAGATCTCCGTTAAATTTAGAGAATTTAGAGTTTAAATTTTTACAAATCTCTGAAATCTCTTCTTCTTTTTTTGTTTTCTGCATATCTTTGTGGGTTTTGTACAAATACTTTGCTGTGAAATTTTGGGTGTTTCTGTACCAAAGTTAGAGTTAGGGTTTAAGTTTTTTTTTTCAAATTTTTATGTTGATGATAGAGACAATTGTTTTCAATTTGGGGGAAATATCAATGTAAAATCCAATGCGTTTCTTTTCTCAGCATCCAATAAGCACGAGAACCCTTGGGAGCACTGCAGATCCAGGAACATATGGTTAAAGAGATGTGTGTAGCAGAAGGTACACTTGTTCTACATTTTTTTTATCTTGCTCAGTTCCTTTTAAACCCCAGCATCCTCCGTGTCCATGATATTAGTCCCATTTGATCAAGACTATATTATCTAGCATTAGCACTTCGATCAAGACCATATTTGTGTTATCCCATTTTGTTCTCCATGTCCATGATATTAGTCACGTTGTTTTTTGGGGTCTGCAACTCTGCTTAAGATTTTTTTATGGATTTTCGCTAATTGTTCTAGGTCTGATGCACCATCAGTCTCAGACATCATGTTTACAGGTGTGCTTTATTACAAAATTCTTAAAGCATACTCCTCCTGATACGATGCATTTTCTTTTAATTATTAATAGAATATGTTGCATTTGTTGGATTTAAGCCAATTCATCCGCCTTTATCTTGCTCCTTTATGATTTGAAACTCTCCTACTTATTTGGATGTTCTCTTTTGCTATGATTTGAAACTCTCCTACTTATTTGGATGTTCTCTTTTGCTATGATTTGAAACTCCCATTATGTATGACCCCTGAAGTTGTGTGCCACAATCCCATAACAGCTAAAAACCCTCGATTGTCCATTACCCCTACTGATGTACCACAATCCCATAACTTTAAGTTTGTGACTTGAATGTACGAGGAATATGGAGCTGGCATTTTAGTCAAAGTTGAATGTACCACTTAAGTTTAGTAGAACAACCCAATAAGTCACTCATTTGGAAGCTCTTGTATCAATTTCTTCAGTTCAGGAAAGGTTCAAATAAACTAAGTTCTTTGTCTAGCAAGTATGGAAACAAGTTCTTATCGATAAAAGAAAAGCTTGAAACTTATTAGCTGATGGCATTGTACGATTTTATCGTATATCTTTAATAAACTTTAACTGGAAAATTTACATGCAGGTGAAACCTAATTTGCAGGCTGGTGATTTCGAGATAGTTGATGGGATAATAGAAGGAAGTGATGACTTGAAGAGCATGAGAAAACAGCTTTTGTTGCTTCAAGGGACATAGAGAGAGATGCATCACAAAGACCA
This sequence comes from Papaver californicum, assembly GCA_023531435.1. NCBI lineage: Eukaryota > Viridiplantae > Streptophyta > Magnoliopsida > Ranunculales > Papaveraceae > Papaver > Papaver californicum. The sequence goes on along the minus strand of JAJJMC010009936.1, from coordinate 165,825 downwards.
ACATTGGATCAAGTTTTAGCAATACATAAAGTGGCATACGGTATTCAGCTTTCCTATGTATCACCTGCTGGTAGTAACCAACTTTAGTATTTCCTTTTTGCTCATCTTTTTATGGTTACAACATCAAAGCCACAAACCCCTCGCGGTGCACTCAAATTAACCCGAGCAGTGGTTTCCTGTCGTAGTGGTCGTGTCGTAATCAACCAAAATAATCGAGTTCTTACTCTTCCAAAATAGATTTAAGTATAGCAAATAAGAACAAGTTCGTTCCCACAGGGAGGCAGTGATTGTGATTTATTTTCAGTTTCGTGAGTAAACAGGGGGGGTCGTGTTGTGATTTAAACTAAATTAAACTAAAGAAAACTAAAGCAAAATTAATTAAAACGTGTATCAGGGAAAGAAAGCATTGGTTAGAGAATTCATCGTCCGTTTTCCAACATGTTATCAATCAAAGCATACTCAACATTCATGAATTAGTAATACCAATAACCCTAAAGCATCCTATCGCAGGGCTACTCCGGCAAAACTCCTAATATCATCAGAGAGGGTATCGCGCCGCTCTCTGAATTCTTAACACCAGATAACTCGATGTAAACACCAAGTTTAACCCAATGAAAGCAATGGTCTTTGTGAGTTGAGGTTATTCTAAATAATCCGATGCATCGCGCAACTCGGATTTAATCTAGGTCAAGCTTCTACACATACTTGCATGGCAATTTTAAGTATTGTTAACAAATATGCTATACTACTTGTAACTAGAGTCCGTCGACAATTCCGGATCGAAAACTCTAGTTTAGTTGTAGATATCAATGCATGCTCATTCAATTTGCAACTTAAACAAACACACAATCAATCAGACATGGCGTTATAATTAGTAGAACATGAACGATACTAAAAACAACATGAACATATAAGCATGCGCCATTCAATTGATAAACATGTCTTTAAACTTCAGATTACATCCCTAACCAATATAGAGGGTTTAGATCATCATGGGTTTCTCAAAACCCATGGAAAACAATTAAGAAATAAATTAAATCAAACCCGAAAAGATAGCGAAGAATTGTTGCTCCGAAGTGCAGCTGCCGAAGTAGCCAGCAGCCCCAAGTTACGCCTCTTCTCTTCTTTCTTCTTGCTGTGTTCTTCCCTTCTTAGCTGTCCGTGTATATATCTTAAAACTCCTGGATACTTTAGTATTTATATGTGTACTCAGCCAAAAATCCGAAATTAGTTGCGTGACCACTTGTGTTTTCAGCCTTTTCGTGAGTTTCCTTTGTTGCTTCAAACTCTCGGCTGCCAACTTGTGGCTAACTTGGTTGTGCAAACTTTGTATAGTGAACCTGAACTCCAATTATCCCTTGGGACTCCAATATATGTGATAGACACATTTTAGTGTCTAGATTGCACCTTAGTTTCTATTAAGTTAGTATTCGATTTTGCAAATATTACGTGTTTTTATGCTTTTGTAGGTACATTTGAAAAATAAAGATTTGTGGAAAAATTGGCTCAAAAAGTGATAAAGGCACTCAAGGACAAGTGTTATTTGGCACACTAGAAGTGGATAAGGGGTACCCTCGAGTCAACTCGGTCAAAATCGGGTCAAACCCGAGTCAAATCGGTCAACCCGAGTTGACCAAGTCAAGCCAGTCACGGAAATCGTCTGCATACAACTATGAACTTTGATTCATGATAAAACTTGTATATTTTCGTCCAAAATTGATACACAATATACTAGAGGACAATACAAGATTAAACACGTGAAGAAACAGCAATTTTAGCCGGAAAAATAGCCCCAAATCCGAATTTGGCCGGAAAAAGGGAGTTATACTTTGATTCGGATTTGGGAGGATTTGGATGTGTTTTAAAGAGTTCTATAGGTTTAGAAGACTCACAAGGATCCCTAGAGCCTATATATACCAAGAGAAGCCAAGAAGAACGGGGAGAATAGCTTAGAATTGAAGTTTCGGAGTCGCCGGAATTGTGGCCGGAATACTCACGATCCGGCCAACTGCTGCTGCACCGGTCACCGCCGGTGACCGTGTTCTTCAACTGGTCGCTGCCGAAGAAGAAGACACAGCAACACTTATAAGTGTTGCTGTTCTGTTGCCTTAAATTTCAAATTTCTTCCTTCCTTTTCTTTGCCTTAGCCTTTTGCAACGGCTGAACCTTGTTCTGTAACACTTATAAACGCGTCTGTTCAGCTGTTGCACTATTATTCAACCTTGTAATCAATATTTTGAGCAATGAAAAGATCTTTTGAGCAAGTTTTCTTCACCATGAGCTAAGTCTATTTACTGGGATGATGGAGGAGGTTTTTCTCTCAATTTTATGTGGTAAGTCTATTTTTAATTAATTATTTATAATTCTTTTATTATTATTTGCATGGATTTAAATTAGAAAAAAAATGGTTTTTATTAAATAGTTGTGTTCTCTTTTGATGGGTCATGCTTAGTTAATTACTCTTGATGTCCCATGCTTAGGATTTACAATTATTCTTTTAGGAAACATATTTTTGGCAAACTTGAATTAAATTGTTAAAAAGAATTACATGATTAATCACATGAATTGTTAGAAATAACTGAATCTTGATTCCTAGTTTTCTCCATATTTTTTTAAAAATAATATCTAGTTTATTTTCCTTATTTTTATTAGTTTAGATTAAGTTTAATATTTTCTAAAATCATTACCTTCACAAGTTCGAGAATCGAACCTCTTTTTACCACTATATAAAATCACATCAATATGCTATATCTACCTCTCCAAAAGGCTTCCCACGAGAAAGGCCTGATTTCTTCCTATAGAACTTGAGTTAGCCACTTTCACAATCCTAGTAGAACTAGGAAATGTGCTAAGTTTCCTTATTCCACTCCAACAAGATATATCAACTCCAAACTCTTTCCTAATCCCATATGACTTCCCCAAGCTAGCTACTACTCCACCAAGGCTAGCCACTAGCCCATCAAACCACTCTAGCACCTCCAACTCGTCACTTAGCACATTAGCACATACGGTTCAGCCACTTAGCGCCTGGGTGCTAGTTGCACAAGCTAGTTTTCCACCATGTGGCTTTTCCCATAACTTCCTCATACGAGATCAGAATGACCTCGTTATTTCGCCGTTGGCTTCGTAATTCAATTTCTTACACTGTGGACGGTGAAAGGCCTAAATTCAGAAGAGTTTTACTGGCTCCTCGGTAATTCTTCTCATACAGCTCCATTCTGTGGGTTTCTGAACTGTAACCTGAAAAGACGACTAAACTTCGAAAGTAATCAAAATACCTAATAATTCACTCAAATATAGCACATAAGGGTCAGGAAAAACTACTTTAAATGTATGATTTATGCAGCTATCACGTAGAATAGCAATGATCACTCCAAAGTCACAGCTACAAAGTTTCAGCTACATTGAGGTTTGCGTCATACAATATTTCGTCATTTTTGTAGTGAATATCATGCGGCTACGACATTTCATATAGGTATTTATTGAGTTATAGTGATCTAGATTTCCGCTCTTATTATTGCAGGATGTTGGACCAAGGGTTGCCACTTGAGACATATGATTGGTACCTCGACCTGCGACGTTATGGGACTGTGAAGCACTCAGACTTTGGTTTAGGTTTTGAGCGTATGGTGCTTTTTTCCACTATCCTTGACAATATTCGTGACGTAATTCCTTTCCCTAGATATCCAAGAAAGGCCGATCTTTGACGTGTTTTCCCCTCACATATTTGACCATAACTGTTTACTGAAATTTCCTTGGATTTTGTTAGAAAGAATCTTAGTAACTAGATATTCTTGATGATTTTATTTTTCCTTTTTGAAATTATACTCATAGTGAGCATTTTGAGTTGTGTAAACCCTCAGCCGAATTAAGGATTTTTTGTGAAACTGCCATCCTCATGTGATTCTTATAAATATTCAAATTTCATGTAAACTTTACGGCAATCCAGCTTTTAGGTCGTACAAGTTTCAAAGAGCTCTGTATTTGTCTATGCTTGATCTTATTTTCGAGCATTTTGAAATCCTCAATTTCAAGTGACTTCATAAACGAGTCAATGAACAGCAGGGGGTGCAAATTATGCTTATGCTCCATACAAGAGCAGTCGGAATTAAGACCACGATTCACGAATGACCTTTTCTAATTCCTGCATAACCATTGATGTAGTTTTTTAAGTGGTAAATAAGGTGTTCGATTCTCGAACTTGTGAAGGTAATGATTTTAGAAATAGTAAAAACAAAGCAAAGTAAACTAGAGATGTTTTTAGAAAATATGGAGAAAACCAGGAATCAGGATTCAGTTATTTCCCACAACTATGTGATTAATCATGTAATTCTTTTTAAACAAATTAAGCTCAGATATTGCCAAATTAGGTTTTTATGCAAACAAGCATAGGTAAATCATAAGCATGGAACATCAATGGTCGTCAACCCAGCATGATCTATCAAACAAAAACACCACTACTGAATGAAAACCGTTTTTTTTAATTTGAAACTATGCAATTTAATAGATAAAGAATTATAAATAAATTAAATAAAATAGACTTACCACATACAATTGAGATAAAAACATCCTCCATCATCCCAGTAAAGAAACTTAGCTCATGGTGGAGAAAACTTGCTCAAAAAATCTTTTCATTGCTCAAAATATTGATTACAAGGTTGAATAATGGTGTAACAGTCGATTAGATACGCTTATAAGTGTTGCTGGAAACACTTCAGCCGTAACAAAAGGTATTTTGAAATACCGTGTATTATGTTCTTCTTCCTCGTTGAAACAGCAGCAGAAAATTGTTCTCCTGTTCACTTTTTTTCGCTGATTCCAACCTATTCTGAGCTTCCCGATCAATTCTCTCCTCAACCCAATTGATCATACCCTCTATTTATACTATCCCAAACCTCAAATCACTTTAAAAACTTCCTTTTAATTCTTCATTGATTCACCGAAACAAATTCTAAAAACAAAATTTTCTTCTCTGATTTCTTTTCTTTCTCCGTTGATTGGATTCTATTAAGAGAATGTTGTTTATATCTTTCTCTTCTTCCTTCTTATTACCCAATTTAACTCTGCTTTCCAAACAAGAGAAGATTTCCAAAAAAAAAACATAATTTCCAAAAGCCGAATAGTTGCCTGTTTCCGCTGTTTGGGTGAAGAAGAATTTTCTTCCCGCCAAAATTGTGATTCAAAATCTTGGGTGTGGTTGCCCTGATCCAAAAAAATGGGTGCCTTAATCCAAGTTGAGGGTGCCTTTAACAATTCTCCAAAAATACCTAAAAAGCAATAAAAGTACAAAAATAAAATACCAACAATATATAAAATTGAGATTAAATCGGACATAAAAATGTGTCTATCAAATACCCCCAAACTTATTATTTGCTAGTCCTCGAGCAAATCTAATCTAGAGAATAAAAATCCTAACTCACTTTCGCAGGAATCGCGACTACATTTAGCATATGTAATAAGCCTTTAAACCCCTAGGTGTCCCTAGTGGACGAGTTATAGTCTCGTGAGGGTTTACAAGAGGTATACCCACAAAACCTGAATCTTGATCTTAGCAACACGTGAACGATTAAGGGTAAACACTAAACAAGCTAGTTAGTTGGCTACTCAGATATTCGGCTATAGGGACCATTACCCTTTATGGATCCAATCACTGTACACGAGTGTTAACTCAAGCATAATAAAATTCATATCTAAGACAACAGAGTTCTACTCAGACAGTTATCTAACCACCCATCACATGAAAAGATTTAGAAGATGGACGTAGACTGTAGAAGATCGCAAATGTTGACCAAGGCGAACGATGTGTCCCATATCTGTCTGAAGGTCAGTACCGAGATGAAACCTAGTGTGTCGAGATACTCCCCATTTATTTCAACGGTTACTACTAACTAAAATATTTACAAGTTCCCATGGATCCTGCATTCCACGCTTTCTTAGGCGACGGAGACAGGGAGAACTTTAAAATACCAAATACTATTTTTTTTTCAATTTTTTTTTTTAACTTTTTACGATTTTTTTTTTTCTTCTTCTTTTTTTTTCGATTTTTTTTTTTTTCTGACACCTAATACATGTGTGTTCCCATGGATCCTGCATTCCACGCTTGCATAGGCGACGGAGACAGGGGGACCACACACATAACTCTAAAACACTAACGTATTATTCATGTGGGGCATGATCTCAACACACTAAATGTCATTCCAGCGCTAATTAACATGTCGATGCTAGGACCCACCAATACTCTCAGAGAAACACGAAATTGCAAATAATAAAACAGAACGTGATGTGGTGGTGACAACTTTCATGTTATTTCTAACACCTGAACTCTGTCTCCTTTATGAATAGACCATCTAGCTGGGCACACCAATCCTTATAGCAAAATGGCTAAGTTTCCATCTACATAGAGTGGTTAGTGTCACCCTGAATCGTTCACATGCTTCTAAATTCCAAATCTTATTAATCCTAAAAAGTCTCCCAATACCCCCAAACTTAAAATAAACAGTGTCCTCAATGTTTCTAAACACTGCACGAAAAGGAATTAGGGAAAGATATTACCTTTTCGCATGAGCATAAGTTACCTCCTTAAATCATATAGCAATAATCGGAACAACTTTGGATCATCTGAATCAAATAATGTTATCCACAATAGAAGGAAACAGCAGCAACCTACGAAGATAAACAATATGAACACACTTTGATCCCTATTTAGGTAAACCACATCGACCAGAGGATTGGTTTTTGGCAACTGAACTTCTTTCTGAATAGGAGGATCAGTGGATCTAGCTCGACGATGATCTTGTACAATGGCAGACGTGCATATGTCAGGTCCCAAGCTAGGGACCTTCCTAAGAGTTAATGGTATAACACATGGAGAATGATAGTCACCCCCAAAATTAGAGTTTTCAGTGTCTCTAGATAGACTAATAACAATTTCCCTCATTTCCGGATCGTCAGATTCTCGAAAATAGTCAATCGCTTCTTCTAAAGTACAATCTGGTGGTGCAGAACCTAACAAAGTGCTCACTTCATTAATAACACTATCATTATCGCCATCAATTGTATAGTTGGCTAGGCATTTCTCTAATGGATCTTCTAATGGGTCGAGCCTACGCTGCATCTCCCTAGACGGTTTGGATTCCTCCTCTGAATGGATCTGGTGCATACAAACTGTTGGGCTAATTCCTTTAATATCTGCTATGGTCCATCCTAAAGCTTTCTGATTGTCTTGAAGCACGGGTACTAGCCTATTCTCTTGTTCACTATCCAAATCTGAAGCTACAATCAAAGGTAAGGTCTCTGATGGGCCTAACTCATCAAACTCTAATCCAAAGTGGGCTAGACATTTTTCTAACGGGTCTTCTATCAAAGTGTTTGGTAATGACTCCTGAACTAGGGTCTCTATCATGTTGACGGTTTCTAAGGTGGGGTCATCTAGCTCAGGTGGTTGATTACTAATGTTGAAGATAATCAGCTCAATAGTCATGTTACCAAAAGACAAGTTCATAACATTGTTAGGACAGTTAATGATCGCATTAGATGTTGCTAAGAACGGGCGACCTAGTATAACCGGTATATGATTCTCTGGATCAGGCACAGGTCTGGTATCAAGCACAACAAAATCCACTGGATAAATAAATTTATCCACTTCAATCAAAACATCCTCTATGACACCACGAGGAATTTTCACAGACCTATCATCTAACTGCAAAGTCATCTGAGTCGGTTTCAAATCGCCTAGTCCTAGCTGGAGGTACACATGGTACGGCAGTAAGTTCACACTGGCTCCTAAATCGAGTAAGGCTCTTTCTACACGGTAGTTTCCTATTGTGCAAGCTATGGTTGGGGAACCTGGGTCTTTGTACTTAAGGGCCGTACTACTCTGTATAATTGAACTTACATGACTAGCTAGAAAAGCTTTCTTATGGATGCTAAGTTTTCGCTTTCGCGTACACATGTCCTTAAGAAACTTGGAATAAGCAGGAATCTGCCTAATTGCATCTAATAATGGAAGGTTGATCGTGACTTTCTTAAAAACTTCCATTATTTCATTAAAATTGGATTCCTTTCTAGTAGGTGCTAACAACCTTGGGTATGGGGCTCTAGTCATGAAATCGGTTCTCTGAGGGGTTGCCTCAGGCTCGTCAGAGACTTTATCAGTCTCTTCAACTATTGGGTCAGGATGAACTACAGTTTGTTCACTAACGGGCCTAGTTACCTTGTTATCCACTACCTTACCATTCCTAAGGGTACTAATTGCATTCACATGACTGGATGATTTCTCACCAGTCAACATTCCATTGGATCCTCTAGGATTGGGTTCGGGTTGACTAGGGAACCTACCAGGTTCTCGCACTCTCAGAGCCGCAGCAATGTCACTAACTGAGGTTTGTAAACTAGAAATAACTCTTTCTATGCTCTGGAATCTCTGCTCATACTTTTCATCATTGCTGGGCTGAGTTGGACCCGCCGAATTCTTATAACTGAAGCCTGGAGGACCTTTAGCATTACTAAACTGACCTTGAGCCTGTCCTTTCGACCAAGAAAAGTTCGGGTGGTTTCTCCAGCCAGGGTTATAAGATTCCGAATACGGGTCGAACTTTCTATGGTTATCAAATCTAGTGTTATCATAAAGAGCAAAAGCCTGCTCTTCGAATTGGTTGGGCTCTGAACTACTAGCTTGATTCATTTCGATCAGTTCTAGCCTTCTAGATAAGGCTTCTATTTGGGCCTTTGAATCAAAAGATCCTTCTACCCTATGAACATTTCCTCTTCCTAGAAGAATTGTTCTTTTTGGCTCCCTACTGCTCTCCCACTGCTGGGTCTTCTCGGCGATGTCCCTCAGAAGTTTCATCGCCTCAGCAGGAGTCTTACTGTCGAACCCTCCGGTTGACAAAGACTCGACCAAGGTTATAGATGCGTAGTCCAAACCGTCATAGAGGATTTGAACTAGCCTTAACTCCTCTATACCTTGTTCTGGGCATTGGGACAATAAGTCATTGAACCTTTCTACATACACATACAGAGATTCTCCCTCTAGCTGGGAAAATGTGCATATTTTCTGCCTAACAGACGAAATTTTGTTCCTAGGGAAGAACTTCTTAATAAAAGCTGAAGTAAGTTGGGCATAGGTTTCAAATGACTGAGGAGCCAAGCTGTATAGCCACGACTTGGCTTTGTCTCTTAGTGAAAAGGGAAATAGTCTAAGTTTAATAGACTCGTCATTCAAGTCTCTAATCCTGATTGTGCTACATATTTCCTCGAATTCCCTAACATGAAAATAGGGATTTTCGTTTTCTTTCCCTAAGAATAATGGAAGCATCTGGATAATTCCGGGTATCAGTTCGTAGCTCGGTTTAGTAGCGGCTAACTTGATGCAAGATGGACGTGAGGTCCGGGTCGGATTCAATAAATCCTTCAGAGATGTCATTGCTGACACAGTCTCAGGAGTGACTAGTTCACTCTCAGTTGGCTTCTCAAGGTTAAGGTGCACTACAAGTCTTCCACTAATTCACCTACCTTGAGGGTCTTTATGCCAAGTTCGCCTTAAGGGCGTTCTTGGCATGCAAAAATTAAATCCTAACAAAAAATTAATCAAACACAATCGTGCCCTGACTCAACCAAATCAAACCTAAATCTAGGAAACAACAAGCATGATGGCTCCACTTAGATTGTCTCTAGACCAGCTTCTATTCTTTCAAAAAGCAACTGGTTATAATTTTAGCAAACCTCTTAGAACGACCTGAATTAGATTAAGTCGAAGAGAAACAGGAGAAGCTCAATGGAGCTTTGATACCCCTGACTCTTTGGCACATTTCCATGGGTTACAAGGCGGCTCTAATCAACTTAAAATAATCATCCTGAACTTCGAGTTAGGCTAATAAAGTAACTAGTACAGTCTTTTGAACGATTTTCCAATAAGCTCGATACCCTATAGGTCTCTTTCTAGTCAAGATTTTAGGCTTAGGTTCGCGTAGGTTTCGCTTTCCTAAGGCGGGCAAGAAGGAGACGGTGATCAAATCCGAAACCTTATCTTGTATGGCCAGGCCTTGCCCTTTACTATGCAAAAATTAAAGTCCGTATTCAGTCCTCAACATATATGCATACAAAGGCGTCCAGAAAACCCACTGACAGGAGATTCGTGGGTTGGTCGAAGTTTACCTCCCGTACCAGACGGGCGATGAACCGTTGAAGTCGACTCGGGCCACTAATATCCTTTTCAATAGTGTGCAAACCCGAGGGGCCGAGACAATATCGTAATTGTCGTCCTTCCCTGCATACAGTTTGATATTTAAAACTACCCTTCCGTAGGGTTTAAAAATAATAAAATGTCCAAAAATGTCCAAAAGAAAGTCCAAAAAGTGTCCGAAAATAAAAGAAAAATTACAGAAATAATAAAACCCTAATACAATTTTCTAAACGAATTAAAACTAATTAAAATAAACTAAAAATATAATTAAAAAAATAAAATCTTCGATCTTCTTTTTCGTTCTTTAAGCTTTTCCCTTTAACTCCAAGTCTTTAGCTTTAATTCCAAAACTTTGGCGTACTCTCTTTTCGATCCAAAATCCAACTTGTAGCAAAAGGAGAAATACCAAAAGAAACGTAAAATAAAACAAAGTAAAATAATAAAACTAAGAATAAAAACCTAAAAATAAATCTAAAACCCTAAACCTAAAAACAAGTCCGCGTCGGCGGCGCCAAAAGTTGATGTAGTTTTTTAAGTGGTAAATAAGGTGTTCGATTCTCGAACTTGTGAAGGTAATGATTTTAGAAATAGTAAAAACAAAGCAAAGTATACTAGAGATGTTTTTAGAAAATATGGAGAAAACCAGGAATCAGGATTCAGTTATTTCCCACAACAAAGTGATTAATCATGTAATTCTTTTTAAAGAAATTAAGATCAGATATTGCCAAAATAGGTTTTTATGCAAACAAGCAGAGGTAAATCATAAGCATGGAACATCAATGGTCGTCAACCCAGCATGATCCATCAAACAAAAACACCACTACTGAATGAAAACCGTTTTTTCTATATTGAAACTATGCAATTTAATAGATAAAGAATTATAAATAAATTAAATAAAATAGACTTACCACATACAATTGAGAGAAAAACCTCCTCCATCATCCCAGTAAAGAAACTTAGCTCATGGTGGAGAAAACTTGCTCAAAAAATCTTTTCATTGCTCAAAATATTGATTACAAGGTTGAATAATGGTGTACAGTCGATTAGATACGCTTATAAGTGTTGCTGGAAACACTTCAGCCGTAACAAAAGGTATTATGAAATAACGGAAAGAAAGACGGACTGCGTTAATGAACGACAGTTCTACCGTGTATTATGTTCTTCTTCCTCGTTGAAACAGCAGCAGAAAATTATTCTCCTGTTCACTTTTTTTCGCTGATTCCAACCTATTCTGAGCTTCCCGATCAATTCTCTCCTCAACCCAATTGATCATACCCTCTATTTATACTATCCCAAACCTCAAATCACTTTAAAAACTTCCTTTTAATTCTTCATTGATTCACCGAAACAAATTCTAAAAACAAAATTTTCTTCTCTGATTTCTTTTCTTTCTCCGTTGATTGGATTCTATTAAGAGAATGTTGTTTATATCTTTCTCTTCTTCCTTCTTATTACCCAATTTAACTCTGCTTTCCAAACAAGAGAAGATTTCCAAAAAAAAACATAATTTCCAAAAGCCGAATAGTTGCCTGTTTCCGCTGTTTGGGTGAAGAAGAATTTTCTTCCCGCCAAAATTGTGATTCAAAATCTTGGGTGTGGTTGCCCTGATCCAAAAAATGGGTGCCTTAATCCAAGTTGAGGGTGCCTTTAACAATTCTCCAAAAATACCTAAAAAGCAATAAAAGTACAAAAATAAAATACCAACAATATATAAAATTGAGATTAAATCGGACATAAAAATGTGTCTATCACAAGAGCCATCGGTGTTCAATTTATAGAAGTCATTCATGGGTTAAGTCTAGGGAGCAAAACTTCAAAAAAAGTTGTATTGAAAGATAAAATAGAACTGATAAACATACTGAAACAAAAAAAAAGTTATAACCAAATTATAGTCAATTTAGTCGACTTATGTTAAATTTTTTTTCAAATTTGTGCATCCAAACATTTGCTCGTAGTGAATCAAAACATTGATTTGAACGAGTTTTCATGTTTCCATTAAACAAATCCTAATAAGGTTGTTGGATTAATACTAAGATCTCAAATGTCTACTTGAAAAACTGACTTCTCTTTTGAAATGGTGGTGGCGGCTTAAACTTAGTTGCTGGGAGAGGTTTTACCAAGTAATTCATTTTTTGGTTGCTACGAGTATGTGCCTCAAAGTAAAAAGCTACAAGATCACTTTTCTAGATGCTATATAGATTACTTGAAAAAAGGATCCAGCGATCAAACACATCTGGCCATGGCTAAAAATTAGTTGACACAACTTTAAAGCAGCCCAACTATTTGGCAGTTGCAAGATTTCTAGCTTAAACCCTTAAAGCGACTAAAATATTGGGCTCTTGCTAACATTTAGAGCAACCAATTAATTTTCTGTTGCTACGAGTATGTGCCTCAAAGTAAAGAGCTACATGGGCACTTTTCTAGATGCTATATAGATTACTTGAAAATAGGATCTAGCGATCAAAAACACATCTGCTCATGGCTAAAAATTAGTTGACACAGCTTTAAAGAAGCCCAACTATTTGGCAGTTGCAAGTTTTGTAGCTTAAACTCTTAAAGCGACTAAAATATTGGGTTTTTGCTAACATTTAGAGCAAACAATTTATTTTGTTGTTGCTACGAGTCTGTGACTCAAAGTAAATAGTTACATGATCACTTTTTTAGCTGCTATAAATTACTTGAACAAAGGATCTAGCGATTAAAGACATTTTTTCGTGGCTAAATATAAGTGGACACAGGTTTATAGCCGCCAAAATTTCTGGCAGTTGCAATTTTAGATGCTTGAACTCTTACAACGACTAAAATTCAGAGCTCTTGCTAAGATTTCGGTCGCTTAAACCCGTTTTTCTTGTAGTGCAATGTTCGTGTTGGGGAGGTTCCCGTGCACACATTCGATCTTGGAAGTGATTGCGATCGAGAGGTAGTTTGAATTCTAATAAACTGTATGCATGTTTGCTCTTAATATAACTCAACATAGGCGTATCCATTTTCATGTATGCTCTTCCCTGTAGGCGCTCAGCGTCATTGCTACAAAAAGTGACGGGGGAATATTTAAAATTGTTCCAGACTTGGTCCCTTTGAGTGCCGTATTTTCTACATCTTTGGCCGGTTTCATCCAGGTGGTTATGGAGGACCTAACTGCCTCAGATGGTGTTTTGAGTGGGTGTGGCACTCCTCTTATTGCGGAATACAAGAAAAGAGTCGAGAATTACAACAAGGATCTTAAGGGTCATACAATGCCCACAAAGGAGGAAGATAAGAAAGTTGTTTCCTCTCCTGATCCACAACGTTCAACAGCTTTTCCAAATAGTATTCTGAGTGGAGATGCCGGTCCCCTCGAGGGTTATCCAGTGCCCAGAACGATGGAGGCTAAGAAAGAAGCTGCTCCACTCATGCCAGCTGAGCACAAGAACCAAGATGAGAATTGCAAGAAGGATATCGAGGGTTATTC
>JAJJMC010009936.1:137390-152181 GCA_023531435.1 Papaver californicum | reverse complement strand
AAGAACCAAGATGAGAATTGCAAGAAGGATATCGAGGGTTATTCAGTGCCCAAAACGGAGGAAGATAAAAATTTCACAACTCATCCAACTGGTGATCGAGTAGGTATGACATTGTGGAATCTAATAAACAAGTTGATATTTTCAGCTGGGATCCCAAGGGTTATACAGTGCGCACAGCGGAGGATAATAAAGACACCGTTTCTCAGGAATCACAATGTTCCACAGCTTTCCCGTCTGGCACTTGGAGTGGTATGAATCACCCCCCACGAAAAAAACAAGAAACAAGAAAAAAATTGCCGTAATGCTTCCGAGAGTTATACAATGCCCACACCAGCAGAAAATAAGGAAGGCGCAGGATTTCATAGATCATAACATCCTACATCTCTCTCGTCTCGTATTCTGAGTTGGTATGACACTCCCCTCAAGGCATTCAAGAAACAAGATGTGGTTTTTAACGGAGATTCCGCCAAGGAGGCCACTGGGGATAGGGTAATGGAGGCGTCACCAATGAGAGAGGCTCCTAAACAAGAGGGTTGGGGATTTGGTAGGTTAAAGCTGCAGGCACTTGATTTGGGCTATAACATTGCTGACAAAATAAAAAACACGACCAACGGGCTGCTTTCACTGGAGTCTTGTCACCTACGAGCTGATCTTGTAGATGACACTCCTACCATGGAGGAACATAAGAAGCAAGATGAGTATTACAATAAGGATTTCAAGGGTTATCCAGAGCCCATAGAGGTGGAAGATATAAAAGCCACAGCTTCTCATGGATCACAATATTCCACAGCTATCACAGCTATTATTCTAAGCGAGGATGACAATCCCCTCAAGATGGATTACAAGAAACAAGCTGCAATTTTTGGCAAGAATCCCGCCAAAGAGGCCAAGGTGGACAGGAAAATGGAGGAATCATCTATCCCAGAGGCTCCCAAACAAGAGGGTTCAGGATTTGGTAGGTTAAAGCAGGTAGTTGATTTGGGATACAACATTGCAGACAAAATAGAAGAACACGATCCACGAGCTGTGTTCACTAGAAAACCTTTTGACGTACGAGCTGATCTGGTAATTGATATCGGCACCTTATTCATCTTGGACTTGAGTGCTTTTTTAGCTCTCGCCCTCTCTCTGATAACTTTGTACTGGTATTACATGCTGATCATTTTACTTCCTAACCAGGGTTTCGTGTTCTTATTTCTTTTGAATTGTTTTTATGTTTTATATTTTTCAAAAGCGTGTTTTATTTTTACATGAGAATAAATGTTACAAGATTTTGCTTTGTTGTGTAATCTCCATGTTTTTTCCTATTTTCATCATCGTATTATATTTGTGCTCGTACGACGCATTAGGCATAGTTTTCATACCTTTTTAAATGAGTTACTTTTGAAAATTAATAGTTGTTCGTATCTTTTTATTATACCTTTCAACCAGGTTCTTTTAATTTCATTATGAGTAATTCTATCATTTTTTTAAGTTTCAATATCCGTCTTTGAATATCACCACAATATTAACTAACTTAATCGAATATAGTTATTTGGTAAAAATATAGTCAGAGTTCCAATATAGATTATTTCAAGATATTATTAGTCAGCAACTGATAATTCACAGATTTCGATTGTACCTTTCTTGCATCTTTAGTGTTTGCGGGCAAAATCCCATCCTGCAAGTATTGATATATTGAAACTCTCCAATCTTCTCTAGATAATTTATTTTTGGATTTTTGTGGAAAATCTTTATCATCTTTGTCAGCTGCATCTTCAATATGTTCCTCAACTTTTTCTTTCATGTTTTCAACAGCCCACAACTTAATTGATGGCTCATAAATGCGCCCAATTTTGACTACTATAGTGGTTTGATCCTTCATGATTGAAGAAATAAATGCTAGTGCATCAGCATGGAGATTCTTATCTCTGGATAAATGTCGAAAAGTTATATTTGGGATTTGAAGTGCCAATTTTTATACAAGATTTATATATTCTATCAAATTTTCATCAAGTGCTTAATATTTCAACTCAACTTGCCGAATTATCAATTGTGAATCACTTGTGAGCCGCACATCACATATTCCCAATTCAATGATAAGTCGAAGAGAATGAACCACAGCCTCATATTCCACTATATTATTTGTATGCTCACCAAACTCAAGACGAAATGCATGTACCATTCGATCTCCCGTAGGAGTTGTAATTACAATTCCAATTCTCGTACCTTCTTTATTTCGCGCTCCATCGACAAATACCTCCCATCTGCGGGAATTTACAGAGCTTAAAATATCTTCTGAATCATTGTCTTATATTCTAGGCAACCCTTGGATTTCAAAATCATCATCTATTGGTAAGTCCGCAAGAAAATCTGCTAGGACTTGCGACTTTTGCGCAGTTTGTATTTCAAATAAGATGTGGAACTGTTCTAGTTGTGCATTCCATTTTGCTATTCTTCCTACTTTTCCGACATTCTTCAGCACAGATTCCAACAGAGCTTTGCTTGGTACCCGCACATAATGTGTCAGAAAATACGTGCGTAATTTCTGAGTAGCAAAAACCAGGGCTAATATTAATTGTTCAATTTTGGTGTAGTTTCTTTCCGCAAGGTTAAGAGTTTTACTGATGTAATACACTGGTTTTTCTACTTTGTCATTTGTTTGTACCAATACTGCACTTACAGCATCTTCGGTTGCGGCTATGTACAAAGCGAGCACTTCTTCAGGTTCTGGCTTTTGTAATGAGGACAATATAGCGTAAGCTTTAATACTTAGAAAACCTTGTTCGCAGTTCTCGTTACATAAGAATTTATTTTTCTTTTTCAAAGTATCTAAAAAGGGCTTGCATTTGTTCGATGATCTAGCAATGAATCTGCCGAGTGCGGCCAAACAACCATTCAATTTTTGTACTTCTTTAACATTTTTTGGAGACGGCATATCAACAATTGCCTGAATTTTTGCTGGATCAACTTCAATCCCTCTTTTGGTAACCAATTACCCCAAAAAATTTCCTGACGTAACCCCAAAAATGCATTTATCGGGATTAACTTTCATTCTGAATTTCCCAAGGCTTCGAATATTTCTTTCAAATCTTGTAAATGATCCTTTGAGAATTTACTTTTTACCATCATGTCATCTACATAAACTTCGAGTGTGCGGCCTATCCATGGTTTAAAAATGGCTTTTTTGGTATAACAATATTAACCGTGTGGAGTGAAAACGCAGTGTGTTCTTGATCTTCTTCAGCTAGAGCAATCTGATTGTATCCTGAATGCCCATCCATGAAGGATAAGGCCTCATGTCCTTCAAAAACGTCCACCAACTGATCAATGCTGGGAAGCGGATAACTATCTTTTGGGCATACCTTGTTTAAGTTGGTGAAGTCTATGCAAATTCTTACTCCGCCATTCCTCGTAGGTACAATTACCATGTTTGAAATCCAGGTTGGGTATTGCACTTCTCGAATAAATCCTGCATCCATGAGCTTTTCAACTCCTTTTCAGTTGCCAAATGATATTCAGGTGCTACATTGCATATGTGTTGTCAAAAAGGTGTAGTTCATGGGTGTATGCGCAACTTGTGTTGAACAATACTTGGATCGATACCTGGCATGTCCTCCATCTTCCATGTGAAAATGTCCACATATTCTTTAAGTAGAGTGACCAAATTATGCTCCCTTTCTGTTTCCATACAATCTTAATCATTATGGGAAGTTCCTCTGTTCCTATGTTGACAACTTTGGTTTCTTCAATGGATGTAAAAGTGGATTTGGGAGCTACTAAAAGCGTGGCAGCCCCTTTAAATGGTATGCTGGGAGACTTCTTTCATCAGTTTTTGGCATGCTTTCCTTCATTGATATACCTTCATTTGTTTCGTTTTTAGCCTTACTTCCTGCAGTCTTTATCATATATTGGCTTAGGGATCTTCTTTAGCCTTCATCTTTTGTTCTTTTTTCTTGTTTTGTTGATGTTGTTGTCGCTCTTCATTTATACGGATTTTTGCAAGAACACAAGATTTTGCTTCACTCTGTTCTCCTTTGATCTCCATTTCCCCTTGCGGTGTCGGGAACCGCAAGTATTGGTGGTACGTTGAAGTTACGCCTTTCAATTGATGGACCCAATGTCAACCAATGATGGCGTTGTATGGATATGGAGCCTCCGCTACACTGAATTTAGTCAGAATACTTATAGGTCCTGCTGCAACATCAAGTAAGATTTCTCCTTTTGGTTTTGAAGCTAACCTATTAAACCCATAGATTGTATAGCAAGAAGGCACAAGCTGATCATCTTTTAACCACATCTTCTGTAAGGTGTCATAAAACAGTACATTAAGAGAGCTCCCCCCATCCATAAGAATCTTCCTTACATTCCAACCAGATACTGGTAGCGTAAGCACTAGCGGGTCATTGTGCATTTCAATCTCCTGGTCTACCTCGTCCACAGAAAAAGTTAGCGGGGATGGCATCCATTCTTCCCATGCTTCAGCAACTCTTCCTGCAACCTTAAAGACGAACCCTTTTATGCAGTTTCTTATCAATAGCTGCACTCATGGATGATTGACCTGATTCAAAATAAGAAATCATGTTGATAGTTTGATCATTTTGTGGAATATTCATAGTTTTCCCCTTATTGAGTCTTGGTGGAAGATCTGTAAATAAATAAATTCTTTTAACTCCCCCGCATCAATAAGCTTTTGGGATTGCATCTTTAGATTCCTGCATCGGCTTGTGGAGTGGCCTCGATAGCAATGATATTCATAATATTCTTTCGAATTCTGCGTGTGTGGAGGATGTTTTTCTTTTGTCCAAGGCCACTGAAAGTCTTGTCTGTTCTTTATAGCATTTAGGATTTCTGAGTATGAGGTGTTGAGTTTAGTGAAAATTCTCTCCTCAAATTGGCGGATAAATTTTCTTCTATCTTCTGACTTTCCTCGCTTTGATTCAGTGTTAGGAGTTTCTTCCGCATCCCTCTTTCTGGAACTGGTCGACGGTTCTACAAAATTTGTCCTGTTGGCATTCCCCTGATGCTGAGACGTTATTCTGGGATATTGCCTTTGTATGTCCTGCAATCTGGCACATTTTTCAATGATATTTCTGAGATCCCCTTTTTTTTCGGGTTTTTATCATGAATATCAACAAAAAGTTGGCTTTCTCGATTGGCTATTCCCCATTTATAACAATTGATAGCAACTTCTGGAATTACATCCCATACTGCTTGAAAAATCATCTGCCATCGATCTGTATAATCACGGATGGACTCCTCTGTCCATGATGCAAGGGAATATAATTTGTCCATACTTTCCTCTGCAGGCTTATTATACATATAGGTCTCCAGGAACTTGCGGGTTAATTGGGTATAAGAACGCACTGACCCTTTTGAAGGTTGCCATACCATGCTAGAGCTATCCGTTTCAAGCTTGATGGGAAATATCGGCACGTAACAACATCATCTTGTTCCCACCGGTCATGATGCGGTTGTAACACTTCAGGTGAGTCGTTGGGTCTTTTGTCCCATCATAGCATTCAAAGATGGGAATGCTACAATTGTTCGGTATTGGGGCATATGCAAGATGTGGTGCTAAAGGCGTCCTTCTAGCTTCTTTTAACACTTCTTCTAATCGTCCACCCTCTTTATTTTTCAGAATTTTAATCTTTTCTCGCATTTTCTCCATATCTTCATAGTATTTTTGCCATCTGTTATTTTACAACTCCGCACCATCAAAATCCAATTTATCTGGTTCATTCGATGATATGCGGGTTTAACTATCATTACTCTCTGATCTCTATTGACTTCCGCTCTTCTTCTTTCGGGTCGATTGGAGCTAGCTTCTTGCCCCCGTATTCTAGTTGTAGATGATTTTGCAGGATGCTGGGCTTTTTGTTTAAGTATTTGGTTTTTTTGGGTCAAAAGTTTAATTTTTTCCGCACAAGTATGTTGTTCCTTGCGCATCTCTTTCATTTCTTCCGTTAATTGTTGAATGGGATCAACACTATTTTGAGAATTTCTTCGGATGATTGAGTAATTGAGTGATTTTCAGAATTGTTCACTTGATCGTTCATATGTTGCGACCCTTGTGATTCTGCCACCATTTCCCTATCTTGAGAAATCTCGATGCTACGATTCCCCAAATTTCCTGTATTATGATCTTGATCTTGCATGGTTCTATGTGATACCGCTTCCATTTTCGTAATTCTTCTTGTAATGTTGTGATTTCTTCTTTGCTGATTCTTATGTTGCTGTAGGAATTCCTTTACCAATATTCTAAAAGAATTCGGATAATAAGTTATGTGTTTCAAAAGGTTTTAACATCAATGCTAAATATATAATGCAATTTGTTTGAAAGAAAGTATTAAACTTAGTTTTTTAACACACAATCCGGCTAATTTTCTAGTTTAACAAAGGTTTTAAAAGTTCATGTTCAAACAAATTAATATCAAGTTCAAAATTCAATTGAAAACATATTTCAATGTTTTTTTTGCAAGAATCAAAAACTTAGTTAAACATAAAAATCAAGAACTAGATAAACATAACTTAATTGTTTGGTGAAAATTTATGAACTAGGTTTTCGGATCAACGATTTAAAGAATTTACAGGGTAATTTTACACATATGTGATGTATGAAATAATGAAAAAAATGCATATGAGCATAATGACCAAATCTAAATATACATCAACTAATTAGTTCAGAAAAAAACTTTATGCAAAAAAAATTCAATATCAGTCAATCATTATATTTTAAAGAAAAGAATTTTCCAATCATAACATGATTCAAAATTTTATAGAAGAAAATTTTGACAGGTAGAATAAATTCTTTACAACCTCCCTGTTTCTAACGCCAAATTGTGATTACCAAAAATCTTGCATCTTTCGACCACAACCATCATACTTCGGATCATACAATAGTATGATACCATATCATAAAATCATAGCATAATAAGATTTCATACCTTATCATGTGATCATTTCAAATTAACATTTACAAGTTCACAATCAATCAAAATTAGAAATGAATTGACACCAACATTTAACGTGGTTCAACAATTTAATTTTCAACATCCACGGATAAAAAGATTTGTATCATTTTTATTATTCATCATAATACATTACAGAAAAATATCATACTATAAAATCATGACTATATTAATCAAGGACCAAATGAACTAAATTTACACAAAGTCTCATACCTAAACTCTTGCCTATGATTCAATGCCTTATCTCCAATTTTCCTCCTGATTTTCCAGCCCCTTCCTCTGATCTCGATCTTTGTATTTATAGCCAATTTGATGGGTCCCCCCAATTTGCCTTTCCACCTATTCATTCTTATTCATTCTTGGAACGGAATGTAGTTCCGCAAAGCTTTCTTGTTCTTTCCGCAAGACTTGTTCATGCTTCCCGCAAGTCTGAACATGCATATTACTTGTTTTCCTTAGTTTCTTACTTGCTATCCCGCAACTCCTTTGCGGTATAGTATTTAAGTTATTGTTTTTGGATTGGGATGAAGGTTGCGGTCACATTTGAATCATAGCATGTCTGACACGTAGCTCTTAAAAGTGAATCGTCATGCTTTAGTCCTTTTTGTTCCGCAGCTTGTAAAGTTGATACGTGTCCCTCATGCATCAACGCTCATCATTACTTCTTTATTGTGTCAGACTTTCCCACAACCTGGTGTCGGTCAGGCAGCAAGACTATATGTTTTGTGTAGTGTGCCTTACTTTCCAGCAACCCATTGTATTGATTATGCATTAATGCTGTCAGGTTCAAATCTTATCAACTTTGTAGCCGTCAGTTTTATGCTTTAAAAGGCTTTGTTTTAGTGCTTATCGTCCCATTGTAACCGCCGTCAGTTTTATGCTTTAAAAGGCTTTGTTTTAGTGCTTATCGTCCCATTGTAATCCGCTTCTCCTCCAATAGTTTTTGGACACGCGTATTTTGATTTTTATTCCCTCACAATACTTATGCTCTGTCTAGCGTTTACTTTCTATTGATTTAAAATTTCACCGGTTGGTGTTAAGACGCTTTGTCTTAATCTTTGTTATTACATACCAATGAAAATGTCATCGTTTCACATGTCACATCCACTATTTATATCTGTTTGTTCACATTTGTCAGCATAAATATTATCATAGGCAGGCAGTAATTATGCATTTTAATCAACTGTTATGGGTATACACAGTGCAGCGGTGCGAGCCAAAAGCAAAATATATTGTTTACAAGTTAAGAACATTTGACGGTGAAGCTTTCGGATCTAGCAATCATTCATGTGAGGCTGTCACATTAATGGCAAAGATCAATTATTAAGTTAATAATAAAATCTAGACTTGGGCGTTTACTTACAAGTTGGGCACATGTTCTAATGCTTTAAAAATTAGTATTTGAAATCAACTCAGACAATCCTCATCTGGAAGTCAGGTATGATCGATGCAGACACCCCATCTATAATAATGGATACGATATGTTAGACTTGGTTGTCTGCCGTTTACTTTGAAGCTTTCAGACCTATCCCAAATGATTGGTGCTAGTTTTTTTACCATACAATTTTACTGATACTATAGGGCAGTAGGAAAGAAAGGACCCAAAGCTGTTTTTCTATGCAGAAGCCCTCATCAATTGTCTCACCTCTACAAATCATGTAGCTCATGTCAATATTTTTTCGAAACTTCCATGCTTCTGACATCTGTGTATGTGTCAGGGAACTCACATGGCAAGGAAGAAATATGAATATAGGTGATTAATGGATCCGTTTAATATGGATAATAAATTAGACTTGGGCGTTTACTTCGAAGCTTAGATCCCAGCATTACAACAGTGTTGATCAGAGATTAATTGTTGGTTTCAAATTCAATTTGGCCATTCAATTACGCCTTATATTAAAAGAGATTTTGCATTATTATCTTTAACTGGATGACTGCTTGCACAGTTGGGCGTCGGCAGAAACATCGAACGTTCAATCCAAACTAATTTTAATTAAAATTGTTCTTTTTCACGACACCAAACCGATAACCGTTATTAATTATTTTTGTTTTACACCACGGTTAGGTAATTATGTGTTAAGGCAATTGATTATTCTTTTTAACAGTTTATTAATTTTACAATAAAATATGGACAGTCCCCAAGTTTAGATCGAATTCGTCTTCACTCGAAAACAAAACTAAAAACCACAGTGTAACACAAATTTATAAAACCGTGGTGTAAGATCATAACAATTAGGAACGGTTATATTATCTGTTCTGGTATGATAAACATCGTAAAAAGTGTTGAACCATACAGCCAGAAGACCGGTTCTGGCTGTAGTCAGAGTCCTGATACACCTGCCAACTATTAATCTTTAGGATTTGTCAAGAATATATTCTTTTAGGATTTGAATAGATTTTCTTTTATGTTTAGGATTTTCCTTTATCTTTAAGATTTGTTTTAAGATCTCCTACCTAATGTAAAAGACTACCCTTATTATAAATTAGAGAGTCTCATGTACGGTTTGTTAATCAAGAAAAATTAAGAGCAAATAATTATTGTAACTTGGTATCAGAGGGTTCGATCCTCTCACTCTTCCGCCGCTGCAATAGCCACCATACACTCCCTTTCCGGATGCTCACAACCCTAAGTTCAGCAAGCTTTTTGCTCGTTGAACTACCACCAGTTCTTTTCCATCCTCCATCATCTCCATCATAGAATCACGTCCAACCAGTTCTTCTCAGGCCATCGAGAAAAATATTTCTTTCTGAGTTTTTATTAAACTCATTCCATACTTCGTATTTGATATCTCAAAGAGGATATATTCTCTCTTTTGGTATGTCCCTATTAATCCGTCCTTTCTCTTCTTATCAAAAGAGCCTGACTCAATCCCTATCTCAGTCGACCATCTTCACTGCCTCCATCGATTCACCATCAACTCCAATCACTGCCGATCATTAAACTGAGCCGTCGACCATTCTTCCCCGGCTTCATCACAAACCCATCAGTGGCATCAACCACTCTTCCATGATCACGGGTGCTTCAAAGACCAAGCAACAGACCATATTCCATCAACCACAGACCCATCAATGAATCAAGCTCATTACAGCCACCTCCATCAACAAACTCAGTTCGAGTTCTTCTCTTCAACAGACCACCGAAGATCAACACAACTCAATCAACTCCCCTGAACATCAACAATGGCAAAAAAAAATAACTCCGAGCTCCTCAATACCTCCTCCCGTTACCATCGACTGCCAAATCTCGATCATCACAGGTACCATAATCTTTCACCATCGATCCAGTGCATTACCCAACCAACAGCAAACCACCATCTCATGGATTTAGTTTCGAACCGTAACCCATCATCTCAAACTCCTCCGTTTTCTCCCTAAACCAACATATCCCCGCTGCTACTCGGTCACCACCATGAGGTTTCATCAACCATTGAGCCATCAACTCCATTAATCATAACCACATCACAAAATCCATCATCAACTCTCGAACTTCCATTATCAATCTCAAGATCTACTTTCTCTGCCAACAACTTCATGGCCATTAAATCATATCATTAACTTGAACCATAACCCAACATCCATGATAATCTTCCCTTCCATCATCATCTCAACTTCGATCTTTCTCAGCTTTTGCTCCTCTCCAACCTTCATCCTTTGCACTACCTCCATCAGTTCCTGTCCACTCTATCAGCACTCCGTTCACCATCAGTTTGCATCAAACCACCTACCTGCATCATACCATCATAACCAGTTTTTGCATACGACTACCACCAGGCCACACGTTCCAGGAAGTTACACCAACAGCAACAGTCCAGCCCACTAGCCCACCAGTTCATTACCGTAAAACAACTTAACGGACCTATCTAGGTTAGAATATGACGGTGTGGAATACATGTGGTCTTCTTACAAGAATAGAGCACCTACTTTCAACTAGTTGTGAACACCCTTGAATAATGATACCAAAACAAATTAATATCAAAATCAATACCAATTCTGAATCTGTTAATCAACACAGATCAATACCAATTATGTCTGTTAACCAACACAGATCAATATCAATTTTGAATCTGTTAACCAACACAGATCAATACCAATTATGTCTGTTAACCAACACAGATCAATACTACCATTTGAAGAGGTATTTTGACTATCTCACACAACCATTTGAAGAGGTATTTTGACTATCTCACACAACCATTTGAAGAGGTATTTTGACTATCTCACACAACCATTTGAAGAGATATTTTGACTATCTCACACTATGGATTTGAAGAGAAACACCAATTTTCTTATACAACGGTTGAAGGAAATTTCAAGATTGAAAATGAAGCATGAGAAGCAAGTTGAATGTTCGCCAGCTACCCTTCAACTTGAGGGGAAGTGTTGAACCATACAGCCAGAAGACCGGTTCTGGCTGTAGTCAGAGTCCTGATACACCTGCCAACTATTAATCTTTAGGATTTGTCAAGAATATATTCTTTTAGGATTTGAGTAGATTTTCTTTTATGTTTAGGATTTCCCTTTATCTTTAAGATTTGTTTTAAGATCTCCTACCTAATGTAAAAGACTACCCTCATTATAAATTAGAGAGTCTCCTGTACGGTTTGTTAATCAAGAAAAATTAAGAGCAAATAATTATTGTCTCAACTAAAAGAACATAGAAGTTAAAGGTAAAGCACCCAGGGAGAATGATAATCACCCCCAAACTTAGAATTTTTTGTGTCCCTAGATAGACTTGTCACAATTTTTCTAATTTCTAGATCATCAGATTCTTGAAAATAGTCAATTGTTTCTTCTAAGTTATAAGCATGAGGTGCATCCTCACTCATATTTAAAATCTCTTCGAGTCTATCTTCTTCGTTTGAGACTATTGTTCCTGAATCGTTGGACTCTAAAACACTAGTCTCAGAATAAACTCGTTCCTCTAAACCATTATCGTCTTCATAATAACAAGGAAATATTTAACCATCTATAACAATGGAATCTCTAGTTAAATCCATTTCTTCTTGAATAGGTAAATAATTATTAACATTACTAGGATTGGAACTAGAAACACCATTATTATCATGAAGCTCATTTGTTGTAAAAATTTCCTCGTCATTATGACTAAGAATTTCAAATTCTTCGTCAATACTTTCCTCATCCTCATAATGACATGAAGATAATTGAACCTTATTTGAACAAGTAGTATCTTCAATTCTAACTTCGTCATCTAGATTAGGTAAATATTTGTCATTATTATCAAGGGTAAAATTGGAAACACTATTTTGGCAATTAAATTCATTTTGAGCAATATTAGCAGCTAATCGTTCATTTTTAATTGTCTCCTCATCTAAATGTGAATTAATTTCACTGAGTCTTTCTGTTATCTTCCGCCCATTTTCATCTAATTGATTGAGTTTATCATTCCAAGAATCAGACGAAAAAGCAAGACTTTCTGAAGTTTCCAAATAACGCCAGAGGGTATCCTCTAAAGATGAAGAACTAATATTTTGCTTAGAATAATATTTCCCATTTACTCGTTCGTACGAGTGGTGAGCGTGCTAATAGCAATTGGGATCACTATGGTATGACCCATAACCTCCAGAGGGTTGGTAATGGTCCCAAGTATATCCATACTATGGTCATAGTACGAGTAATGTCCATTTTGAAAATCAAGTCGATATTCATTGTACTGGTCCTCATAGTACCAGTTCGATAATTTTTTTTATAAAGTGCACGTGCAAATGCAGGTTCGACTAAATAGGTAAGCTCAGGTTACCTTAGCAGAATATACCTACAATCAAAGACTAGTCAAAGGTACGAGGCTGAGGTTTGTGGTGTTTTCGGATGATAACGCCCAGAGGGTTCAACATACTATCCCACAAGTTCTCTTAAAAATCGGTGTCTGACGAAAAATGCAATTGGTGTGTGCACTTGTGTTTTTTTTTAAATAAAGAAAATAAAATGAAAAGAATAAAAAATAAAAAAATATTTACAAATCAAAAAGAAAAAATCTTAGTCTAATTATTTACAAATAAAATAAAATCTTGGGTTTTTATACTTACCTTTTTGGCTGTTTATTCCACTTTCTGTTTTTAACTTCAAGAAAAATCTGCATACCAAAAATACAAGACAAATACCTAGGTTGAATCTAGAAAATAATAATATAAAAATAAATACTAAACTAAACTAAACAAAACCAAAAAAAAACCTCAAAAAAAAATTAAATCTAAAACCTAACCTAAAGACAAGTCCGCGTAGGCGATGCCAAGAACTGATGTGGTTTTATACAGTGGTAAGAAAAGTATCATTCATTCGGACTTGTGAAGACGGATTCTAGATTTAATTTTAAATTTAAACTAGCAAATATACAAAAGTTGATAGTAAAATTGAGACAAACTAGGACTCAGGATTCCACTAAAATCACGTATGAGTGATAAAAATATCAATTCTTAACAACTAAAGCTATTTTATGGACTTTATTTCTTTTCCAAGGTAGATTTCTAAAACATTAGACGTAAATCATAAGCATAGCGCATCAAAAGTTCTTAGACTATGCGTATACCATCAAACAAAATCACACATAATTAGTAAAAATCATAAATCAATTAAAATAAGTGCAAAAAGTCATAAAGAATCGAATATAGTTACCAAACAATTGTGAAAAATAGCTTTCTCCATTATCCCAGTGACGGGATTCAGCTCATGGTGCTCAAAACACACTCAAAAGATGAATACATGGCCAAAAAGTGCTTTGAAAAGAATAAATAAAACTGACACAGTGAATTTGAGACATTTATAAACGTTACAGATGTTTCTTTTCTGTCCAGAAATGTCACAAAAGTTTTTACGACGTTGTTCTTCGTTTTTACGACGAAGTTCTTCTTCAAACTTTTGGAAACAAAATCTTCAAACTTTTAGTGACAGTTTCTTCATCTTCCTCACATGAGGAGATTTTTCTGAAATTTCTTTTTTCTCTTTTTTGGCCTCTGCCAGCCCCCCATCCAATTGATATTCCACTTCTCTATTTATACTAGCACATCCATTCACTCCCATATCCTCCCAAATCTTCACTATATATTTTATTTTTAATGAAATATCTTCTCGGACTTTACTCTCGATGATTTTTTTCCCGAACTGATTAAATCAAATCTCTGCAACCTTGATTTTGTTCCCTTTTCAAAGCTCGAGAATAATAGTCTGGATCTCTTATTTCCTCATTCAATCTCGAGATAAAATTTCTTTATAAATCTTTCAACCGAGAATATTTGGTTTCCTGATTTTGTTTTCACGAGAGTAAAACTCTGTGATTTTCTTAGTTTATTCTCACGTTTTCAAGATTGTACGAATCTTACTAAAAAGGAAATAAAGGATCTTGTCTTAAAACCTTGATAGCTTCCAAAAATGTTTGCTTGAATTCTTCAGGGTAAAGAGATAAAGCTTTCTGCATAAATTGAATTTTGAACGGGAGAAAATGGGTGACTTTAATAATTCATTGGGTGCCTTTATCAATTCTTGAGGTGCCCTTATCCAAAATGGGGGTGCCTTTAATACTTTTAAGCCAACTTTTTCCACATTTATTAGTTCCACAAAAATACCTACAAATAAAGAAAATAACAATATTAATACAAAACAATAACAATAAAAATATGAGATCAAATAAGATATAAAAACGTGTCTATCATATAACACCTGGATTTTTTACTCCTCTACTATCCAACTGCCATCCAAATCTACCAACATGGTCGGCCAACTCTGTTTGTAAACAATTATGTCATCTCAATTTCACCGGAGACTGTCGCCAACGCCGGAAGGTTCCTAACTGCACTATATATACCTCAAGTTCAATAAAAAAACTTTTG
>JAJJMC010009936.1:109140-122390 GCA_023531435.1 Papaver californicum | reverse complement strand
CTAAAAAAAGTCTTTGCATTATAACAATAAAGATTTAACACAAACTGATTGAAAGTTTATATAAAACAACAAATACGCGTTCATCTCGTGCCAATTTGTGGTATTATTCGTTGGACAAAGTCAAATAATGAGACAAATTAATGGTCTAATTGAATTTAAATAAATTATCTACTAAAACTATTAATTTCATTTACAATTATTTCATCATCGACAAATAATTATCATAATAATTATCGTAATACAACTGGTTAACATGGTCACAATTAATGGTATAAAACATACGGTGCTATGCTGGCTCAATACATCAAGAAATGTACGTAGGGAACTAGGGCTGCACATGGCTCGGTTCGGTTCGGTTTTCGCCCTAACCATTACCAAAACCGAGAGTCTCGGTTTTTCGGTTTTGAAAAACGAGTGTCACCATTAAGTTTTTTGGTTCGGTTCGATTTTAACCGTCTCGGTTTCGGTTTTTTCGATTTCTGTTTTATCGGTTTTTACCATTAAATGTAAAAATGAAATGCAATAAAAATCAAATTCTTACAAATCTCTCTTATATGCCTAAACATAAAAATGAAATGTAATAGTTTACAATACCACTAATCTTGAAGTGAAAACTTACACAAAATTAAAATTTTCTGTTCATTTTCATCAATGGTTTAGCAGGTAACCGGTTAAATGTAAAAACATAGATATGCCAGTGCTCATTACTTTACTCCTCTACTACAAAACGCAGACTAATCCCCAGCAAATCAATTTCCATAATCGATCAACTGCACTGTCAGCATCTCCCTGAAAGATGCCAATTCAAAATTATTTATAACGTTTTTCACAAAACAAAAAGACATAAACTAGGTACTGCATAATTAGATGGTCAATCAATATAACAACCTAAAGTAACATATGCAAGTATGCAACTGAGCTGTAGAATGCAAGAAAAGACAGTAGAGTTAGAAAAGGAAGAAAGAATCCTACCAAATTTCTCACAAACAGGGAGAATGTCATGAAACATTCCAAATGAAGATTTTAATGTTAGGAATAACATCTGTATCTCAACTAGGAGTCCAGTGCCACAAGGATCACAGTCTGGAGTTCTCATCTGTCAAGTGATTGACAACCAGGAAATCTCAGGACATTGTTTGACAACCAAAGGCGGGACCATTGCTCAATAGTACCTATCTACTGTAATTTGCTATTGACCAACAAAGGTTCAGAGAAACATCAGAGGATGTTAACTGTTTAAGAGGCTGAGTTTTGATACTTTGTTTATCACCTGGATGAAAAATTATTCCTGGCAGAGAAACTGCACCAAATACCAGGTCAAAGCAACAGAAACCTGAGTGAAGAAAGATACATTAGTGAATAATCAACCTATATGCAAAACCATCAATTATGCAATGAAGTGGCGAAAACATCAGATAAACCACAAAATGCAGCTAGCTACTGGTGGATTTTACAACTACGTACATGATTATGATCAGATAGCATTTTGTCGTCTATCAATCACAAAAGCCAATAGTTCTAGAAGTAGATTTAATTATGAGCCATTTTAACTGCAATTTCATAAATATAGGATTAAGAAAGAAATTGTGGAATAATATACAACTAGTTCAGTACTAGAAGCAAAATAACAATGTTTTTTCACAAAATCACAATAAGAAAATTCATTAAACACTGAGAAAGGTACCAGAATAACTAACGCATCTTCAACATTCCCAAAGACAAGCTAAAAACTAAAAATCTATTCAGTAAGTCTAAAATAAGCAGTGTTAGGCAATAATAACCTAAAACAACACTATAATGTAACATAAAAGGCATACCTTGATGTGAACAAGATGTGCATCTGATGTTTCGACAAGAGAAAGCTCACTTGAACAGCCAGGCTATAAACACGAATACAAAACAAAAGCAAGCATTCAGAATCTAAGAATCATTCTTAACAAAATTGATTGTCTTACATAGTAGTATCAGTGGCTTGTGGATAGGTATGTGCCAGAAATTCCTTTAAATCAGAACAAGAATGTAGTTACCTGAATCCTAGACTCAAGTTACGGATGAGAGAAGCATAAACCTAATCAGTTTTGTTTTTTTTAAAGAGAATGGGAAGTTAGATGAAAACCTAAGATAATCAATGGCTAATATTACAGGAATCCAACGATCATAAATAACCGGTATTTTTCGGTTTTTTTCGATTTTTTTGGTTTTTTCGGTTTGGTTCCAAGGTAGAACCGAAACCGAACCAAAATTAATCGGTTTTTTTTTTCATAACCGTCCATCACCATTAGATGTTCGGTTCGGATCGGTTTGATTTTTTTTCGGCTCAGTTCGATGCGGTTTTGCCGGTTTTCCGGTTTTTTGTGCAGCCCTATAGGGAAATGTGTCTTGTATTGTGATGTGATAAGTATTTAAAACGTGTTATGTCATGTTTTGGTCATAAATCACTAACGACAAAAACATGTTTTTTTTGACACAAACAAGACAACATGTTGGGTTAGTCTAAATTTGAACTCATATTTTGGTCTACCTTTAATTATTTTCATCTTTCCCTTTACACTGTCATATAATAAAATGACACATTTTTTATCATTGTTTTAAAAAAAAAAGATAAATTATTTAAATCTTTACTTTACGTATCATAGTAATGCAAAGACATTTGTATAGGTTTTTTACCAAAATAAAACCCATATGTAAATGAAAAACATAACTAATGCAGGGTTGACCATCTAAGGGGGAGAATTTAATGTTATCCTATCCAAAGTATTTTCGCTCACTATATTTTTCCAAGCCGGTGAATGTAAAAATGCTGGATAGTCATTATATGTATTATTAAATATATAATTTCATAGTTACATATTATATATATTTGTAACCATTCACTTTAACTTCTACTTATAGCTACAACATTCTTGTAATGTTGTGGAGATATTTAAATTGATTATATTGAAATGAAAAATTATGTTGTATGCTGGGTAGCACTGACACGGATATGGCGTGATGCAGATGTAGACGTAAGATTTTCAAAAACATAGGACGCGGACACGTTATGAATCAGTGATATTTCCTATTAAAATGTATATATTATGAATGTAATTTCTCAATAATACTAATAATTTATCGATAAATAATAAATTTGTGTACGAACAAATATATAGACCAATGAAATAATACATATACAAAAAATTCAGGTATTATTGACATACATTCATATTAAAATAACATGTGACATATGCATATGATGTCATCGATGTGTCTGACACGGAGATACGTGCGTCTAAGTGTTAGACACGAATCTAACATGGACACGTGACAATTTTAAGTATGTCCGTGCTACATAGGTTGTATGCCATGTTTTGTTACTTTGCTATGGTATTCCTTATTTTCCAGATAAGTGGCTTATGATTGACAATTGTTATGGTATGTCATATGGTGTTTGTACTCTTTCATGGTATGTCTTAAATTTTATCTTTAGGAGTATCAATATTGAGATACTGCTAATGAAGTCGTGGCTATGAATGAAGCAATTTTTTGTGTGGCAAAAAAACTTCGGCATGGATGACACCTGTTAAAAATTTAGCAGTTGCAAATACATGTTGCAAATTGCTACAAACAAAATTGCGAATTCCAAATTTCCCAACTACAGAGAACAGTTGCGACGAGAACTCAGCAAAGCTCCCTGTTTTTGTGAAATATTTTTGCAACTGTCGACCGTTGCAACCGTTGCAAAGACTATGCAACGCTGTGTTTCGCAACCTATGGCTGCTGTTGCAAGTCCACTTTGAAATTGCAACGGACCGTTGCAAAACGTGAATTTTGGTGTATTCGGTTCTAGCACAGGTCTACTGATTAAGCAAATTTACTGAAAAAGAATCGAAAAATACATAAGCCAAAGGAGGAAGAATAATACACAAGAAAAAACCAAAAGACTCACAATAGGGTAGACTGGTGCGGAAAAGACCACCACATTGTACCACGAGAATGTGGCATGATCTCTTTTGTCAATAGCTTCTAAAACCGAATTTCTTACTAACAAATTTAACATGCTTTATTGCTACTGAGACCAAAGCAAACATAAATACGAAAAGAACAGTAAAACTTGACACGAACCTAGCCGAAGGATTTTATATTATCAAATAATTTGATTATATTTGCGGTGGCTGGCTTTAACCATAACGGACAACCTGATGATATTCCTCAATACTCATATGTCTTTGTGGCTGGATAAAAAGTTGCTGCTGGTTGCATGTTCCAGTTTCTTTCCTTTTGACTCTGGAACTTTACTCCCCAAAGGGGAGATCTTAGCCTCTAACTCGGAAACTTTTTCCACTAAAGCTTGATTCTTAGCCTTTTCCTTATCTAGTTCAGCGATACACGCATCCAGCTGTATAGCCAATTCAATTTCCTTTGGACTTTGTTCCACAAGAGCAGGCCTTACCAATCGATCAGCTAGACCAAAGCTGGACATGATTACTGTGAGAGGGAAAAAAAAAGGAACTGAAAGTAATAGAGATAGAGAGTCTTGAAAAGTTGTGAAGAAACTGAAAGAAAAGAGAGCAGGATTTTAGATATATCCTTAGTTTTTTTTGCAATTAAAAAATGTACTCATTTATATGCAAACGTGACCTGTAATTTGGTAGATGATGATAAGAAACTTCGCAGTGTTGGGTTTTTATAGGAGAACAATTAAGTATTAGTTAACATGTAAGATGTCAAATCAAGAAAAAATGATATACTGAAAGATAATATAGAACCATATTTTGTTAATAGCCATTGCCCATATGTGCAATAAAAAATAAGAATGCCAGGTCTCTTAACATCTACCACGAAATTTAAAATTATTGCTGTACAAAGTTTCCAAGTAAACGGCAGACAGAGAATGATCTAGCTTTTTTTTTTGATCGGTAAATGTGGGATATATTAAAAAGGTAGAAGAAGCGGCAAAGCCAGAAACTAGACCAAGAGGAAGCAAAATTTTAGTAGGTAGCAAAAAAACAAGATTAGGCTTGAAGCCAAATTGTTTGAAAATTTAGGCTTGGAAGTTCAATGAGCAGGGGTCGCAAGTGCACACCCTTGCTTCATGTTGGATTCGCCATTGGGCAGAATCCATCCGCTAGTATATACAGGTTACAAATTTCAGATCGAAGGACAAATCATCCACCACAAGAAATTACAAACAAACCAAAAAAGAATGATTACCCAACAGATAACATGTCAGAAGAAAAAAAATGTCCACACCGTGTATATATACTTAACCAAGAAAGTATCCACACTGCATATATATACCTAATCCGGTTTTGAGAAATGGGTGGGCAAATTATTAATGTGTACATATTAAAACGAGTGTACATGAGAAAAGAAATGGCTAAAAATGGACTAAAATAATTCAAGATAGGCTTGGAAGCCAACGGGGATATGTGAGCAACTACACACCACCCTTTCATGTGGCTCCTCCCCTGTAAACATGCATCGCTTACATAAGCCTGAGCAGAGATTGAGTTGATTCCAATTTATTTTTGACAGTGATGTTATATGTCTGGGTGGGCAACTGCACAACCACCCTTCCATGTGGCTTCGCCCCTGTAACCATGCATCGTTTACATAAGCCTGAGCAGAGATTGAGTTGATTTAAATTGTTTTAGACAGTGATGATATATCTTTGAACTGGGCAGCTACCAGACTTCTTAGAAAATGACATATTAGTATGCTCAATTAACAAGCATACCAACAATTGATGATTTCTAGAAATGAGATTCCCTTTCCACCATCCAAACACTGGAAGGAGATCGAACGCGAAGTTTATAGAGAGAAGAAACTCAAACGTTTGGACTGGACTTGACAAAAGGGGTTTTAGGATATTTTGTGTCTAGCAGACTTATCAATGGATATTTGAGCCCCGATTATATCCATTCACTACCAAAGTGGGTTACAGCGCGTTTGGTCGAGGAAAAGGAATGTGATCCCAGGATTATGTTTCCTACCAGAGTCGGTCTTAAGGCAATGCCACAGGTGCGACCATACAAAGCCAGGCTATGTGAAAGGCAGTTTCCTAATTATTTAGGGCATTTTTCAAACTAAGGTACCTTTTAAATCCAAGCCCACCAGTTATTTTCTCTCTATTTAGGGCCTTTTATCTCATTATTACGGAACCCAAATTCAAGCCAAGCCCAGTGAAACTAGCACATCAAACTTCTAACCTATAAGACTATGTGCTGAACCACTAGACAACAGACATGCTTTAGCTGATATGTAATCTAGATTTTATTTTACTTTTAATTATAATGCAATCTTTGGCTATCTATTTTGAGTTTTCTTCGTCATATTATTGTTCCTGCTGAACCACTAGACAACAGACCTACTTTTATTGTTCGGCTGTCATCCAAGTCTGTCGGTCCAGTCGTCAAACCTAGTCTGTAAACCATTCTGCCATCCTATTTTTTCCGAAAACTATCGTTGGAAGGTCTGTCCATTCTACGAGACTATTTCGCCGACCCATTTTCATCGGCTTTATCTTGTGCATAGCTTGTGTGTGGCCCAAGTCTATGGCCCAATTTTTCGGCCCAGTTTGTGTTGCTCAGTTCTCATGTCTGTCGGTCCATTCCTTAAGCCTATTCCGCCGACCCGTTTCTTTCGGGCTCATATCTCGTGAACAGCATGTGCACAGCGCAAGTCTACGACGCACTTTGTGCGGCTGAGTTATGCCCCGCCATGTGTGCCCTGCTCATTTATGTCGACCTACTCTTGTTCATCTTGAGGAAGAAAATAATCATCATTTTCACTATTAATTCATCATCAAAATTGTTTGAGGTGAAGATTTTACTCCTCTACTATCCAACTGCACGCTAAATCTATCAGCATGGTCGGCCAACTCTGTTTGCAAATCATTATGTCATCTCAGTTTCACCGGAGACTGTCGCCGATGCCGAAAGATTCCTAACTGCACTATATATACCTCAAGTTCAATAAAAAACTTTTGGTAAGGTCATATTTAGTGTGTAAATTTGTCTATCTTTAAAACCCACGGTGTAAAAATGCAAGACTGCTACAGGGTTTACTAAATTTTACTGGAATTAATATAAGGATTCGGTAGTAAGAATTGTTTTGTTGTATAGTATGAATTTGATGATGAAAATTGTTTCGTTTATAGTATGAATTTGATGATTTCTGATAATACTTCCCTTGTTTTAAAAATTTTCATATTGATTTTGATGATTCATACATTTACATTTGGTGGTGGAAATTTTTTATAAAAAGTTAAATCATAAAATTTAAGTTAAGGAATCTTTTTATAAAATATGCAATTGACTATATATAAAGAATTTTATATTTCTGTTTTCCAATGGGGTGTATCATTTTTTGAGATGGTGGTGAATGGATAGAAATATACAATGTTCGTATGTATATATGCTTTGGTGATTAACTTGAATACATATGACAAAGCATATGCTTACTTGATGATTTGTAATTGTGAGTATAATAAATCTACCTCAACGCGTAAAAAGTGATTAAGAACCGAAGCAGACTCTGCAGCGGCATGCACAGAAGCAACTCTAAGCATTCACAGAAGCAATAGTAAGATTAAAAAACACCACCATTTATTATTGGTTGGGCCGTAGCACAAACTGTAACCCTAGTCCAAAATCACAAAACTCATAGTTCCATATGCAATCTAAAGAAGACCAAGTATGTTCGTGCCTTGATAGCTTAACTGAAGTCTAAGCATGTTCATGCTTTTTCAAGCTTAAGTAAAGAACGAATCATGGTCCGAAACTCAGTCAAAGAATGAGATTTTCATTTTACATCCAAGATGAGGACTCGCACTTCAAGAGCCCCCACCAGTTCAGAGGTATGCAGCCTTGCGGACTCCATCCAGAAGCAGCCCGATGTTAATAGCTCAATGAACCTCATACAACACTAAAGCCCATCTTGTTTCTTCCATCCCGCACCCACACCATCTTGTTTCTTCCATCCCGCACCCGTACCACCATCTTGCCCACACCACCATCTTGTCCCGCACCATCTTGTCCCGTAGCATCTTGTCCCGTACCAAAATTAGGCTAAGGTCATTTAAGGATAAGATCAACATTGACACATGGAAGATCACTATTGACACATGGCATATCACTATCGACGCATGGCGGACCTCCATTAACACATGGAAAAATTTGATGGTGAAACATATAGCTTATTAATGCTTTGAGGATAAGGAAAAAGGGGCATTATTGTAAAAACCATTTCTATCATCCCTATATAAACAAAATTAATGTATTAGAGAGGGGGACTTTTGGGCTGGGGCTTCTTCCCCAAAAGAAAAAACTCTTCAATCTTCTGTATCCTAAAAATGAATAAGAACAACAACCTTTCATTACCCGTGGACGTAGGCAAATCTCTGCCGAACCACGCTAAACTTGTTTGTTGATTTCAATTTTGTTTTCTTCCAATCTGTTTTCTCTTCTTGTTCTGTATTCCACCCATTAGATTCATGAGGTTGTGAGCTGCTTGGAAAATCGGCAGCCACAATTTGGCGCTAGAAACAGGGAAAGTTTAAAGGATTTATCCTACATGTTACAGAGATTTATGAGAGCTTCAGAGAAGTCAGATGGAGTCTTCAAAGACTGGTCAAAGGTACGAGACTAAATAGGTAAGCTCGGGTTACCTTAGCAGAATATACTTACATTCAAAGACTGGTCAAAGGTACGAGACTGAGATTTTTGGTGTTTCGGATGATAACACCCAGAGGGTTCACGTACTATCGCACAAGTTTTCCTAAAAATCGGTGTCTGGCGAAAAATGCAATTGGTGTGTGCACTTGTGTGTTTTTTTTTTATTTTTAAATAAAGAAAATAAAATGAAAATAAATAAATAAAATAAAATATTAACAAATTAAAAAGAAAAAAATCCTAGTTTAATTATGTACAAATAAAATAAAAAAATCTCGGGTTTTTATACTTACCTTTTAGGCTACTTATTCTACTTTTCTTTTGAACTTCAAGAAAATCTGCTTACGAAAAATACAAGATAAATACCCAAGAAAAATCTAGAAAATAAAAAAATAAAAGAAAAATTCTAAACTAAACAAAACAAAACAAAACCTAAAAAAAATCTAAAACCTAACTTAAAGACAAGTCCAGTCGGCGCCGCCAAAAACTGATGTGGTTTTGTACAGTGGTAAGAAAAGTATCATTCACTCGGACTTGTGAAGACGAATTCTAGATTTAATTTTAAATTTAAACTAGCAAATATAAAAAAGTTGATAATAAAATTCGGACAATCTAGGACTCAAGATTCCACTAAAATCACTATGAGTGATGAAAATATCAATTCTTAACAATTAAAGCTATTGTATGGAATCTATTTCTTTCCTAAGGTAGATTTATAAAACATTAGACGTAAATCATAAGCATGGTGCATCAAAAGTTCCTAGACTAAGTATACACCATCAAACAAAATCACACATAATTAGTAAAAATTATAAATCAATTAAAATAAGTGTAAAAAGTCATAAAGAATCGAATATAGTTACCAAACAATTGTGAAAAATAGCTTTCTCCATTATACTGGTGACGGGTTTCATTTCATGATGCTCAAAACACACTCAAAAGATGAATACACAACCAAAAAGTGCTTTGATAAGAAAAATAAAATTGACACAGTGAATTTGAGACGTTTATAAATGTTACATATGTTTCTTTTCTGTCACTGAAAGCAACAAAAATGTCACAGAAGTTTTTACGACGTTGTTCTTTGTTTTTACGACGAAGTTCTTCTTCAAACTTTTGGCAACAGTATCTTCAAACTTTTAGTGACAGTTTCTTCATCTTCTTCACATGAGCAGATTTTTCTCTCAGTGATTTTTTCCCGAACCGATTGAATCAAATCTCTGCAACCTTGATTTTGTTTTCTTTTCAAAGCTCGAGAATAATAGTCTAGATCTCTTGTTTCCTCCTTCAATCCCGAGATATGATTTCTTTTATAAATCTTTCAACCGAGAATATTTGGTTTCCTGATTTTGTTTTCACGAGAGTAAAACTCCGAAATTTTCTCAGCTTATTCTCACGTTTTCAAGCTATGTACGAATCTTAATAAAAAGGAAATAAAAGATCTTGACATAAAACCTTGATAGCTTCCAAAAATATTTGCTTGAATTCTTCACGGTAAAGAGATAAAGCTTTCCTGTCTAAATTGAAGTCTGAATGGGAGAAAATGGGTGCCTTTAACAATTCTTTTGGTGTCTTTATCAATTCTTGGGGTGCCCTTATCCAAAATAAGGAGTGCTTTTAACACTTTTTAAGCCAATTTTTTCCACATTTATTAATTCCACAAAAATACCTACAAATAAAGAAAATAACAATATTAATACGAAAATCGAGCAATAGCAATATAAATATGAGATCAAATAAGACATAAAAACGTATCTATCGTGTAGCACTTGTATTTTTTGCATGACACATACTTTAGGATACGTTATTGCACGAGATGATGCTTCATCTCGAGTCTGTGTTGTGTGCTCTGGGTTGGTCTTTGAACCTAAATGAAGCTTACAGAAAAATTGAAACTCTAAATCGTAAAAAAGTTACATGATAGACTGAGCAACAGGCTAGAAGAAGAAGAAGAATTAGAAGGATTGATTTTATAGGATTTATGAAGAACAATTAGAAGGATTGATTCTATGGTTTTATGGGATTTATGAGGGAAGAGAATGATTTTTCTAGGGTTTTTGATTCTCCATTTTTTCTTCATCTCGATAGAGAGACGGAAAAAAAGAAAGCAAGAAAAAAAACACGATAATTTTTTTTGTTTAAATCCAACTCAACATAATGATGTTTAGCCGCATAGGTTGTTAAGAAAGATTCCAAAATATACTTGGATATTCCTTTTGAGCATATTTTATGAGGAATGTGAAATATGTATGTATTTGTTTTTTTTATTTAATTTTAATTGGCCGGCTGTAAAGGAAGTCTTTTATGTGATGGTAATATGTAATCCTGTCCGTCATG
This sequence comes from Papaver californicum, assembly GCA_023531435.1. Lineage (NCBI taxonomy): Eukaryota > Viridiplantae > Streptophyta > Magnoliopsida > Ranunculales > Papaveraceae > Papaver > Papaver californicum. The sequence goes on along the minus strand of JAJJMC010009936.1, from coordinate 111,402 downwards.
ATAAATGTCCCATAAAATAAAAATCAAACTTTTTGGTTTCAAAATCTCATAAATTAAAGATAATGGATGAAATTGATCATAAATTTCGGTCAAATATGATCAAACAAACAGATTAACAGTTCAAAGCGCAACAAAATAATCCATTCGATGGATCTGAATTGATGAATTTCAGTTTCCTTTTCATTCAAAATTTAATAAAAAAACCAATTTCACATTTTGAAAATCCATCTAAAGGACCCATAAAAGTATAATCTACTTCAATTCGAAGCAAATAGAAAATGGTAGTGTTTGAACCTTTTAAGCTCATTGAATTGAGCCTCAGAATGTAAATTCAGAAAAAAACAGAGTTATCATTGATTAAAAAAGAAAAAAAGAAAAAATAGAGTTCTCCAGTCGTGTGAAGAAGATGGAGTTGTGGGTCGGGTTAATGCAGCCAACTCACTGACCTGACTCAACACTGGTTGATGACTCGGTGCTCTCCATTAACACCTTTCTTTTTGTTTTTTCAAGAAAAAGACGAAGAAAATAAAAAAACCCAAAATTATATAACCCAGAATGAAAATCATGAGAACAAATGAAACTACAGCTGGTAGAAGAAGATGAGATGAAGATTCTTTTTCTCTGTGTGTTTTTCGTGTATATGCCTGGAAATGAGTTTTTGTTTGGTGATAGTAAAGGCTAAAGAGACAGGGACACGTGGAGTTAAATTTAGGCTGTTTTTCGCTTCCCCCAAACAATAACATATGTCTCTCGCACGTGAGTTCGATGACTCACTTATGATGAACCTGTCGTTTTTTAAATAAACGTAATTCTATTTATTTTAAAATTTTAATTTTAATAAATTTTTTGTAAACAATTAATATATAATAAATTAAAATAACTAATTTAATTAAATTTAAAATAAAAAATATTTCAATCAGCCCAACTTGAGCCAATTGTCTCTAGTTAGGATGAGACTCGGTGCAGTTTAAACCGAGCGGTTCAAGTTGAACTGATCGTCTCAGGTTGATTCGATCGATTCAATATGAACCACGATGGGAAAACCCTCACAAGTACCAATTTTTCAAACTATTTTTTGGGTTTTCCCATTCTACTGTGGGGGATTGGCAAATTAGCCAACAAACCCACCCACTGGAGTTGCTCTTAGTAGTTAAAATTAAACCGAATCTATCTCGATTGGATTTTCGATCAGCCCCAACCGCGCACGGTCATCTAGTTTTAATTGGAGGACCGAAGGGAATCCTACTATATGATGGGAAAAAGCACTTTGTCCGTCACCTGATGCTTTTTTTAAAATATTTTTAATCGATCAAATTGAATAGGAATTGATCGTTTTTTTCCAAAATTGAATCGATAATTAGAGACTTACAACCCCCAACTATTATGAGGCACCATGGATTCGATCAAAAACTTGAATTGGTTGTCGATTATGTCGAAATGAAAAACCAAAAAAAAAAACGTGGTCTAATATTATTTTATAATTTCGTTCAATTTGATCCAATTGGATCGAAATTGAACATCTTTATTTAAAATTGGTTTGATAATCAAAGAGATAGAGTCACCAATTATTTTTAAACTTCATCAAATCGGATAGATTTGATCAATTTCACAATCAATTGTTTCAAGTTATCATAGGCAAAGCTTAATTGGACAAAATAAATCGGATAGATTTGTATTGTAGTTGTATAGTTGAGTTTAACAAAAGAAATCTGACAGTGAGACCATTCTGCCTGGCTGAGTCGGGCTACATATCATTTGCGTGTTTAGACTTTTCAGCCACTACCTTCACCGTATAAAGAGGCCATAAGTGTTTACATACTTAAGATTCTTCTAATCCGTCTTTACCCACACAAATTCTTTTAATTAGCATTTACACACAATTTCAAATTACGAACCATTTAGGTTTTTATAAACTTGCATAAAACCAATCTTACCCTTTAAGTAAACAAATACATTATATAAATATACATAAAAAAAGGATCTTTATATTTTTTGCTACCGATTTACGGAGCAGATTTGATTTTTACAGGTATTAAAATACATTAAATTACTGTACAATTTATAAAAACAAATATATATAAACCAAAATTTACAGAAAAAAATATGATTTGATGCACTATTTTGATTAACTCCTGGTAAGTTGTATGCATTTTAGTATCTTCTTCTTCTTGGATTTTTGATTTTTAATTCTTTTTACAGAGTTTTGTTCTTTTGTACCCATCAATTTTTTCATATGCTTCAAAAAAATAATCAATTTTTGCA